>JAOVYX010016071.1:0-25773 GCA_035668315.1 Drosera spatulata | reverse complement strand
AGTAGTTAAAAGCCTTAAGTTAGTTTAGTTGATCACTTTCAACTTTCTCTGTGGGATCGACCCCTACTTCCACTACTGTATTTAATTCTATATGTATAGAGTGAAGTGGGTGCTTTTAAATATTAATTTGACGTGTAAACGACAGCACGCATCACATGCAAATTTCACCATGATTTGGAGGTAATCATTGACTTAATCATGATTTTAAACTATAGTGTGAGGTTGTGATTATTATGACATAATAACAAGAAATATGACCTAAATTGTCCCAATAAGAGTATTGCGGCACTCATATGAAGGAATAGGAAACTTAATCAAGCAACCTAATTCGTTCACATGGACAGATCTAGTTATACCTCATTTTATATGAAAAAGTTCATCATAATAACAATGTGATATACCAATATAGGTTAGACATCAAAAGAGTTCAATACATTAACCTAAATCAAATTTGCTTCGTATTAATCATAAAGAGTTATGATCAAATGTCCAATTGAAACCATGAACTAAGATACATGATCAATCTATTCAATTCAAAACTTCAATAATTCATGCAATATCTCATCCGTCACTATCTAAATCCAGCATTAATCTCATGTCATATCTCATGCATCATCTCATGGATTCATTCACATGTCCTAATCACGAATCTACGCACTAATCATAGATAAAGGCATGGATAATATAATCAATAATTGAATAACATATAACATGATGAAATAAACTTGAATTAATACAAAAAATATAAACAAATGTTGATGACGGTATTGTCGGAACAGCTATGCCTCTGGAACTGAAAGTTTGGACATCAAACAACCAACAATGATCTTGAAACGCATTAATCTAACTAAGATCTAATGAACGAAAGTGGAAAAGCAATGATTAACTAAAATCTCTACCTAAAACTAATCTAAAAAACTCTCTCAACTCTCTAGAAATGAGAGTATATATAGAAAAAAAAATACAAGTGCTTTGAATACCACTTAAATCGCAACAGAAACATGTTTTTCACCTGGCCAAGTTCACGGTGCCAAGGAGTGAAAATACAGTTTTCCAAAATTTCAAAATGTTGATTCAAACCAATTATCATCTGCACATCTGCACGTTTCCAGCTTCCTAACATCCAAGTTACGTCCTAAAGCTCCAAAATTGACTTAAATCACATTATTTTGAATCACGTCATCCCATTTGACATCCTTTCATCCAAAAATAGCTCAAATTCTTTCCCTACCAATAAAAACAATAGAAACAGTAGAAACCATACCCAAAATACAAAATATACTAAAACTAATTAAAAATGACACAAAATAAGGGGAAAACAATATGTAAAAGTCATGAAAAATATGCATGAAAATGTGTTTAGCAGGCTTTCATGTTTATCTAAACACATTAGTAATTTATCATCACTGTCAAAAGTAACATGTTCTTCAACCTGATTACTTTCAATGACATCCACTTTAAAACAAGTATGAGGGCTTTGAAAACCTTCAATATAGATTCCTCTCCTTCAACTTGGAGCTTCAACTCTCCACATTTAACATCAATCATCGCTCAGCTGAAGCTAGGAAAGGACACCCCAAAATGATAAGGATCTTAGAGTCTTCTTCCGTATTCAGAATTATGAAATCTGCTAGAAGTATGAATCTATCGACCTTCACCAACACAGCTTCAATAACGCCTCTTGGATGCTTCAATGATCGATCTGCCATTTGTACTGTCATAGTTGTGGGTCTTGCTTCACATAAACACAAATTCCTATAAGCAGAAAAAGATATGAGATTAACAGATACACCTAAATCACAAAGAGCTTTATCCAAATATGTATTTTCAATCATACACGAAATCGTAAAACTCCCAGGTTCCTTTAATCTTGAAGGTAGCTTCTTTTGTAGAATAGCACTACACTCTTCAATGAGCACTATCATCTCTTAGTCCACAAGTTTCCTCTTGTTTCAAAAGATCACTTTCATGAACTTTACATATTGAGGCATCTGCTCTAAATCATCCGCAAACGATATGTTGATATGGAGCTTCTTTAATATTTCCAAAAACTTCTTGAATTGGTTGTCTATCGTGCACTTCTGAAGTCTTTGAGGAAAGGAACCCTCAAAATGTACACTGGCTTCTCAATAGTCTTCGACGGTGCATTTTCTTCCTTCTTTGAGTTGCTAACTTCAATGATATCTAGCTCATCTTCTTGCTTAACTTGAGGTGGAGTGACACCTTTCACCTTCACCAAGGGATCATCCAAATGTTTTGCCACTTCAAAGGGTGATCGTCTTGCATTGTTCCCTTTGTTTGGTCTTGCTCAAAGTTGAAAGATTTCCCTGTTGTCTTCATGTCATGAGAGCAGCCAACTACCAGTTTCATTTTCCAAATTCCTAATTTGGGAACCTTTATTCTACAACATTGTTCTTGTCTCAGCCATGAATTGTCGATTCTCTTCTTGCAACTTTGCTTGGTGATTGGTCAATTTTTTGTTTTTGTTTTTTTTTTTTACGGAGGTTGTTGCTGATGGAACCCAGGAGGCCCTCCATTATGATTGTTCCTCCAACTGAAATTGGGATGATTACCCCAACCAAGATTGTATGAGTTTGAGTATGGATCATTGACATTCTGTTTGATATTTCGACATAATGAGTTTATACCAACTGAGGCTCTTGAAACGGATTGGGACCTTGACAAAGCTCAGTTGCATGATTTCCTTGGCAGAAATCCCGGAACACAAGTGTCTTCACTTAATGCAATCCAAGTATAGCTTTGTCAAACTTCTTTGTAACTGAAATAATTTCAATTATTACAAAAAACAGAACCAAAATAATCAAAAAAAAGTTTTGGTTAATTCGATATTTTTATCGAATTTTAATGTTTTTTGTTTCCCCAATAAACAACATGATAATCAACATAAGTAAATTAAATCTGCATATCTTAATTAAGTTATATGTTATCAAAATAAATGTAATGAACATAAAAAAATGCAATTTATTTAGTAAATCTAGGAAATTTAATTATTTAAAAATGTGAAATCTCAAATTTTGGAATCAATATTCACTTGTTTGATACCATATACTTGAAGTTCATAAGTGCTATTGTCAAAAAATGAATACTATACATACAAAACTAGGATGCAAGATTATGATATTTTTACTCCTCTTATGCTTTATTAATGTCATAAAAAGAATCCTTCTAAAAGGAAAAAAATATCAAGTGAAAAAATAAATAATATTTTAAATAAAAAGTTCGCTTATTTCGGTTAACCGAATTACTCGAATTATTTTTAAATTTACTAATCGATACCGAAATCGAGTTAGTGCTAAAGCCCAAATACCGAATTAACCGAACATCCAAAAAACCAAACCGAATCCAATATTTCGGTTCGGTGTTCCGGTTATCAGGTTTTTTTCCTCACCCCTAGTTCTAGCTATCCTCTCTAGCTTCCCATATGCATCGTGTTCATGTTAACGCATAAACTAGCCTCCATTTGAGGCATCCAAGATTGTCTTTTTTTGTGGCCTAAGATCATTGCAGAATGTGCTTGCCAAAATGAATCTGTCCATTCCTTGCTGCGGACATCTACAAACTAACCCTTTAAACCTCGTCCATGTGTCATTGAGTGATGTGTGTCAAAACACACATGTTATTATAAATTTATAACCTTCGTTTTATTTGAGTTTTGTGTCTTTTGTTTAGAATTAGTTTACTTTTGTTTTTAGAGTTAGATACTACCGTAGTTTAGTGTTTTGTGTGCAGAATGAGGATAGAAGGACGAATTCTATGCAAAATTGGATTTTCAGAGTTGATTGACGTGTATTAGAAGTGGTTAAAGAGAATCTATGCCAAGTTGGAGTCAAAGGGATGATTTTTCATCATGTTTACACGAGGTGGGTGTGACATAGTCATGTCACATTGTGGCACAACTGTGCCACACTTAAATAGGAGGTTCAGTCATCAGGTGACACGACCATATCTCATTGTGACACAGCAGTGTCACAGGAGTTCA
Organism: Drosera spatulata; assembly: GCA_035668315.1. Lineage (NCBI taxonomy): Eukaryota > Viridiplantae > Streptophyta > Magnoliopsida > Caryophyllales > Droseraceae > Drosera > Drosera spatulata. The sequence goes on along the minus strand of JAOVYX010016071.1, from coordinate 21,773 downwards.
ATAGCTTCAGTTCTGAGGGGACACGGCCGTGCCAGACCCAAACAAGAGCGTGTTTCGTAATGGTCACTTTCAGAATTGTGTCTGACTCGGCTATGCGTAAGTGTGACACAGGCGTGTCGCACTGAATTCGAGAAGCCCGATTGAATCCTGAACGTCGATTTTAGGTCTTGATGATGCATCTCCGATTTCCCAATAAATACCAGACGTCCTATTTCACATAGAGAGCTTCTTCGACACAGAAACGTTGCCACCTCACTACGGGAAGAAGAAAAACCTCGCCAATCAAGAGAATCAATAAATCCGAGCAAGGAGATCATCACCGAATTGATCGACGCGCTATGATGACGATCAAGACGCTTCATCAAAGGGTACATATTCTTCAACAATGATCTTTGTAGATCAAAATTGAGAGAGAAACATCTATAATCTTTTTATATTGATCTTGTCTCTATGATTATTCGTTTTATAGTTGTTGTTATTCAATTAATTAATGAATCTATGGATTGTGTTGGTTATATTGCCTTGGACAGATTTTCTCATCTATGTATCGCGAGTAATGCAAAGCCCCAGAAAATTACGATCAAATAAATATAAAAATTGTGATCAAATAATAGTTCAAAAATTAATAAACGTAACCAAAATATGCATTTCTCTTTTGTAATAAATTAAAAGTAAGAAACGAATCTCGTTTCAAAGTTTTGAGACCTAACGTTACGCTCATAACTTTAAAATTCATGACGAAGTTGGGATAACCTTTTGTCGCGGAAAAATTTGGACAATTATATGTTAATTAATAACATGATTTTTTTGAGTGTGGTGGTAAAGTTTGAGCGAAGACTATGGGAGATGTGAGATTAACTGGTCCTACGGTTAAACACAACGGGGATGTTTTTTTTAAAACTACCCACTAAACTTTTTTTCCCTCCCTTTTCTTTCCACTCATCACCCACTCTCCCGCCTAACCCACTACGGCCACCATAACCACCGCACCAAGGGACACCACCAACGCCATCCAACCAGCTGCAATTCATGTCCACGGATCACTCACTCTTGACCTTCCTCTCCCTCGCTCTCCTCTTCACTTCACTCTCTTCTTCCTCTTGCTCTCTTCGCTATCTTTGTTTTCTTTCATTGTTTCCTTGTTTTCTTTGGCTCAAGTAACAGAGCAAGGTGGTAGAGAAGGCAAAGACGTAGAGAGGATCATCACTAGAGGAAGGAGAATAGACCGAGAGAGGAGGACACGAGCCACAAAGCAAGAAAGAGTGGAGTCGGGCTAATCACGTCAAAGGAAAGCAAAACAAGCTCAAATCTGTTTCAACAAGAGGGTGAGCCTTACCTTCTCTGTTCATAACCTCTAACTGATCATATGTGATAAAAAAAAAAACGAGAAAAATACCAAGGAAAATAGGCCACGGACAATGAAACGTGTTATTTGAACCAAAAGACGAGTTATGCTCGTGAGACCCGGAAACCTAAGCTTTTATGTATCAAACAAGTCCAAAACTGAACAAACATGACAAGAACTAAGTAAATGTTATGTTTATGAAGTTTTAGATCATATGGGATTGAATTGGGTTGGTAAAACGCAAAAACCAACAAACCAGCCATACTAGTTTCTTGGATAGCTTTTATGTTTGACATTAGAACACATTTTTACCCTTGTTAGAGGCTGCTTCAGCAAATAAGTCTTTGAGTAAAATTGTAGAGGACTTCATGACGTTTTCAATAACTCAAGAATCACTCAATTTGGTTAAGAAACAAAGAAGTTATGCGAATTCGAAGTTAGGCCTGAAAATCTGGAAAAAAAACCCTATCAGGCCACTGCCTGAATTCAGTCGCGGCGGCGACAAGAATTGTAGCGGCCACGATACGTGTCAGCTAGTCCAGAAAATTATTTTGCAATGTATTCATGTGTCATATCAAGCCGTATACCATTTATGTCTACTAAAATACAGTATTTGGACAAGAAACTATAGGAAAATACGCGTTTGATTGTATAAAAGGCCAAGAATACAAAGTAGAATAAAAGTACGTAGAAGTTTACATATTTATGCGACATACGTAAATAAGTGAAAATAACGGAATGTACGTAAGAATACCTAATGATGTAGTAGACGTATTTATGGACGTATAATACACATTAACACGTAGAAATAATGAAACATATGAAAGAAGTATATAGTAACGAATGTATCGCACTTATAGTGTACAGGAACTGAGGCGTAAACTATTTTTCCTTTGGTGTAACACAAACAACCTGAGTCTCACATAACAAGGTAACGTTTACATTTCTGGTTTGGATGCGATACGTGTTAATATACTAGTTGTATATTAACGCATGATGGGTAGTTTTGCCCTGTGCGCTGTGTGATGTTGTGTTGTGTTATGTTTGCATTTCCGTGTTATTGTATGATTGTATGGTAGCACTTGTAGCTTATCGCAGTTCATGGTTACCTAACCCTGATAGTCCTAATGCTAGGATTTGGGTAGGTTTTTCTCCGTTAACCCTATACAATATATATATGAATATGATCAAGACAAGTGCTAGGTTGACAAGGTTTGGCACACAATAATGAACAAAAGGTTAGGGTTAATACAAGTTAATCCTATAAATGATGGCATGTTAAAGATTGAAAATGCAAAGTCGGAATGAATTCATGAGACGTGTGGATAAACTCCGAGTTTGTTAATCCTACTGAGTTGTTACACTGTGACTTGAGGAAGATGTCAGGTTAAATTGTACAGGGATGAGTAGTTGCGACTAATCATCATAAGCGTAGACAACCCTGTGAGGTTGTCAGGTTGTGGGGTATCTCGCTGCAGGAAACCCTTGGACGTTGTTACAGGTTGATCCCTTGTTTCGAGTGACCCCAGACTTTAAGCTTCTAGAAGAAGCTATGGATTATCATGTTTAGCAAGGTCACAGTGTTAACAAGAGGGTATTTGTGGTCTGTCATGAATGTTAACTGCATGACTGATTTTGTTGTGGTTTCAGGACAGATTTTTTTCTCTTCTTTCCTTTTTGTGCTTCCCCTGAAAAGGGGGCCAGCACGTTACTGAGCTCGTATAGCTCACGGCGTTGCTTTTCTTCTGTTTCTTGGTTTCCATCTTTTTAGGTGCAAGACTTGAGGAAGGATTTTGACTAAGCTTTGATCTTGTTTGTAATATTAATGCTTGAGAAAACATTTCTAAGTCTCTACAACTTTAATATGTAATAAATATTTAAACTTGCGGTTCTAATTTGATGATGCTTTAAGTGTATTTCCCTTTGGATTATTTCTAAATCGTGTTAAGTTTAATTGCCTGGATAGGGTTTGTGGGACACTAGCGGCAGTAATGCCACGAGGGTTTTCAGCAAAGGACTTGAAAATCGGGGCATTACGGGTTGGTATCAAAGCGACAACTCCAAGGATATGACCGACTCGGAGTACAGATATAAGATAAAGTGTCAATCGTCAGCCGGGATACCCAATAGATTTTGTTTTCGCACCTGCCTACTCTGTGCGTCGCCTTGCACCTCTTGGGCTTAAATATAACCTTTAAGCACGATTTATTTTAAAATCGTAACGTTATATATTCGTTTATAAATTCCCAAAATTCTCGGGTATTACAGTATTGGAATGACATTCAAGATGTGGTTCAACTAGGACCAGAAATGGTTCAAGAACTAGCTGACAAAGTGAAGTTGATTCAAGGGAGGATGAAAACGGCTCAGGATCGACAGAAGAGCTATGCCGATGTTAGGCGCAGACCTTTGAAATTTGAAGTCGGTGATCGTGTGTTTCTGAAAATATCACCAACCAAAGGCATTAGGCATTGCAGCAGGAAGGGAAAGCTCAGTCCGTGGTACATTGGGCCATTTGAGATCCTCGAGAGGGTCGGAGAAGTGGCGTATCAGCTAGCATTGCTAGCTGATCTGTCTACAGTGCACAATATGTTCCATGTATCGATGCTTCGTAAGTACGTACCAGACCCTAGCCATATCATCAAGTATGATCCCGTGCAATTAACTGAGAGGTTGACATACGAGGAGCGTCCTCAAGAAATCCTCGATCGTCGCTTCAAGGTATTGAAGAATAAAACAATAGCATTGGTGAAAGTGCTCTGGGCAAATCACTTGACTTCAGAGGCAACCTGGGAAGTCGAAGAAACGATGCGGGAGCATTATCCGTATTTGTTTGACTCTTAGAGCACTCGACTCATGTTTCGGGGACGAAACATCCTAAGATGGGGAGGATGTAAAGCCCCAGAAAATTACAATCAAATAGATATAAAAATTATGATCAAATAATAGCTCGAAAATTAATAAAGATAACGAAAATATGCATTTTATATTTTGTAATAAATTAAAAGTAAGAAACAAATCACGTTTCAATGTTTTGAGACCTAACGTTACGCTCATAACTTTAAAATTTGTGACGAAGTTGGGATAAACTTTTGTCGCGAAAAAATTTGAAAAATTATATGTTAATTAATAACATGATTTTTCGAGCGTGGTGGTAAAGTTTGAGCGAAGCTGTGGGAGATGTGGGATTAACTTGTCCTACGATTAAACGGAACGGGGATGCTTTTTTCAAAACTACCCACCAAACTTTTTTCCCTCCCTTTTCTTTCCACTCACCACCCACTCTCCCGCCTAACCCACTATGGCCACCATAACCACCGCACCAAGGGACACCACCAACCCCATCCAACCAGCTGCAATTCCTATCCACGGATCACTCACTCTTGACCTTCCTTTCCCTCACTCTCCTCTTCACTTCACTCTCTTCTTCCTCTTGCTCTCTTCACTATCTTTGTTTCCTTTGATTGTTTCCTCGTTTTCTTTGGCTCAAGTAACACAACAAGACGGTAGAGAAGGCAAAGACGCAGAGAGGACCATCACTAGAGGGAGGAGAGTAGACCGAGAGAGGAGGACACGAGCCACAAAGTAAGGAAGAGTGAAGTCGGGCTAATCACATCAAAGGAAAGCAAAACAAGCTCAAATCCGTTTCAACAAGAGGGTGAGCCTTACCTTCTCTGTTCATAACCTCTACCTGATCATATGTGATCAAAAAGTAAGGAAAATAACATGGAAAACAGGCCACGGACATTGAAATGTGTTATTTGAATCAAAAGATGAGTTATGCTCGTGAGACATGGAAACCAACGATTTTATGTTTCAAACAAGACCAAAACTGAACAAACATGACAAGAACTAAGTAAATGTTATTTTTATGAAGTTTTAGATCATTTGGGATTGAATTAGGTGGGTAAAACGCAAACACCAACAAACCAGCTATATGAGTTTCTTGGACAGCTTTGATGGTCGACATTAAAACATATTTTTACCCTAGTTCGAGGCTTATTCAGCAAATGAGTCCTGGAACAAAGTTGTAGAGGACTTCTTGTGGTTTCCAATGAATCAAGAATCACTAAATTTTATTAAGAAACAAAGAAGTTATGCGCGTTCGAAGTTAGGTCTGAAAATCTGGAAATATGATACAAGTAATTTCATTATTGTGGGACGATGTAGACGTGTTTTTGGTGGATTTAAGAAATGGGACATGATCATAATATTTCTTGCTTGTGATTTAATGTTTGCTTCATGGATGAATTGATTGAGCTAAATTGCGATCATATGAATAGGCCATTCTAAGTTATATAACCAAGATTTTATGCATTTGTCATTCTCTTTTGACAAAATATGATAGCAAGCTAAAAGTTATATCATTCGCTTTTGTATAACTTTGAGTATTCATTCCAATTGAACTTATTCTTAGTAGTCATTCTCTTTTGCTAATTTACATGGAATGTTGAGTTATGCGATTAAACAATATTAGCTAAGTTAGGTTCATTCTCTTTTGGCTTAGCTAACTAATGTTAGGATTAGCTCTTGTGCATATGAGTTAACATTATCGGCAATAACGTTAATTAAGTTTCACTTTGTTAAGACATTCACAAACATGATTAAGCGAGGAAAAAAATATACGATCGATGAAGAAATCCAATCAAAACACTATACATTAGTCACGCTTCCCTTTTTCAATCTTTAAGAACTCTTTAATCTTAAGTTGTTGTTTTATTTAGTTTAAAACTCCAACCTCAAAACCCTTGTTTAGAACCACTTTTAGTACATTAGTAAACCCGTTCCTTGTGGGATCGACACTGATTTACCGCTGCTATATTAATTTAATAGCTTGCTATTGTGTGGCATAGTTAGGATACAATTTGCACACCTTGCGACAGACGTGTCAAATTTTGGTGCCGTTTCCGGGGAACGGTTTGTTTATTAATATCTAATTGTGATTCATTTTTTTTTTAGCAGTTTTTCTGACTTTCTGGTTAGCGTATGAACTTGCGAAGCGGACGTGTCATAAAATTAAGCATGAAGGAGAAAATAAGGGAAATTGAGCACTGGTTAGAAAGGTCGAGGCAATCTTCTAAATTTTTAAGAAACCGCGTTGAGAACGTTCCAATTTCAATTTCTACAATGGCTAAAAATCAAAATAATATGAATAATGTCCAGAATAATGTTGAACCTGAACATACCTTCGTGTATTATTTTTCCAGCTGTGGGTGCGAATTTTAAGTTACATTTTGGTTTCTTACAAAAACTGTCAATATGTAATGGTAGACCATGAGAATGTCCTCATCGTCATCTCCAGGAATTTAGGTTAGTTTGTGAATATGAAACCCGAAGGGGTTAACAATGAGGTGATACAGTTAAGAGCGTTCGCTTTTTCATTAAATGAACAAGCAAAGAACTGGTTGTTTGACTTGCCCTATAATACAATAACAACTTGGGCGCAAATGCAAAGGGCTTTTCTTAATAGGTACTTTCCAACATCAAGAGTTACAGATATCCAAACAAAAATCAGTAGCATCTAACAGAAACCAAAAGCGACTTTCCATGAATTTTGGCAATGTTTCAAACGTTTAGTTGCCAGTTGTCCGAATCACCAATTTCCTGAGAACCTCCTAATTCAATACTTTTATAAAGGAATGTCCTATTATGATAAGCAATTAGTTGATGGGGCGTGTGGAGGAGATTATCAAGATCTTTCTCCAACAGCTTCTCGAGAACTATTTGAGAAAATAGCTGCTCGATCATAGAATCAATTACCTCCCGATGACATTTCGAGACATGCTCATGAGCTGTCTCATTATAATGATACAAATTTATCTGAGATAAAAAGTATGTTAACCAAGATTTTGGCTTAAAACAATCGAGATTCACCATCGCAAGCTAAGGCTTGTGGTATCTGTTTGGTTTCTGTACACGCAACAGACCAATGTCCAATCTTATTTGAGCAAGAATAAGCTAACGCTATAGGGAACTTCCCAGGTCCTCCACGACCTAATAACAATCAAGGTTTTATGCCAAATTATAATAATCATAGGTGGAATAACAATCAACCCCAGTACCAAAAGCCGACTCCACAAGGATTTTACAACGTGAAACCTCAACAGCTCCCACCACAGCAGCAGGTTTCACAGCCAGCATCAGCTTCTTCACCCTCGGTAGTAGAGCTTGTCCAAACAATGGCCAACAACGCATTACAAATCCAAAAGAGTGCATTATCAAGCATTAAAAATTTGGAAACACAAGTTGGTCAATTAGCCACCGACCTATGACAAGTGAAAGCTCAATTAACGAACAAACTTCCATCACAACCGGTGAATCCTTACGAGAATACGGGTGCAATCACTCTAAGAAGTGGAAGGGAAATTCCGGACATTGTCCCAGTAAAGAAGAATCAAATAGAACTAGAATTGGAAGTTTTTTCTCCTCCTAAGGAGAAACCAGTCGAATCAAAGTCTCAGTCCCAAGAGTTGTCTCAAAAATCAATGTCAACAATAGTAGAACCAAGAGAATACAGACCAATTGCACCTTTTCGTAGCTGATTGGCTAAAACAATGCACTAAATATAGGTCCGCTTAAAACAACAAGTATTGTGATACAACTAGCCGACAGATTGATAGCTCGCCCAAAAGGCCATGTGGAAGACGTGTTGGTTAAGGTCAATGAGCTGATATTTCCAGCAGATGTCTATGACCTTCGAATGGAGGAAGGAACATGCTCGTCTCCTCCCATTCTGTTGGGACGATCATTTTTAACGACCGCATATGCAAGGATCGATAAGCATGATGGCACATTATTAATGGAATTTGATGGTGAAATCATTAAATTCAACATTTATGAAGCGATGAAATATCCATCAGATAACGTTTCTTCCATTTGTGCTATCAACACCTTTGAAGAATTGACCGAATAACTCTTTAATCTAAATAATGACGAATTCTTGGAAGCATTTCGAGCCATGGAAAGAGATTTTTATGGCACGCCTAATGAAGAAGAGAGTTTCTTCGAAGAAACACTAGATGATTTGGAGAAGGAGATTTATAAAATTTCTGAGTACCATTTTAAGCTAAATAGTTTGATGTTACCCTCAACTTACGAGAGATTGAAGCCATCGGTTATAACTCCACCTTCACTTGAGCTTAAGGACCTTCCCACGCACCTAAAATATGCTTATTAAGGTGAGGGAGAAACTTTACCAATCATAATATCAAATGAGCTCAGGAAGGAACAAGAAGAACAACTACTAGATGTTCTAAGAGAGTTCAAAACTACAACAGGTTGGACACTTGCTGATATCAAAGGCATAAGTCCATAAACCTGTATGCATAGAATTCTTCTTGAAGATACATCAAAACCATCAAGGGAGACACAAAGATGTCTTAACCCTCCAATGATGGAAGTAGTAAAAAAGGAGATCCTGAAACTGCTTGACGCAGGAGTCATTTACCGTATCACTGATTCAGAATGGGTAAGTCCTGTGCATGTGGTACAAAAGAAGGGAGGAATGACCATCGTTACTACCCCTGAGGGTGGTATGTTGGCAACAAGGGTTCAAACGGGATTGAGGATGTGCATTGATTATCAAAATTGAATGCTTCCACAAGAAAAGATCATTTGCTTTTACTATTTATGGACCAAAAGTTTGAGCGCCTAGCAGCATTGCTGCTTTCTCGATAGATATTTAGGATGTAACCAGATTGCAATAGCCCCGGAGGATCAAAGCAAAACGACGTTTACATGTCATTTCGGTACATTTGCCCATAGGAGAATGCCATTTGGGCTTTGTAATGCACCAACAACTTTCCAGCGATGTGTATTGCCAATTTTCTTGGAATATATTGAGAACCTAATCGAAGTGTTTATGGATGATTTCACCATTTACGATCATTCATTTGAACAATGCTTAAGTCGCTTGCAACTAGTACTAGCTCGTTGTGTAGAAGCAAACCTTGTGTTGAATTACAAGAAATGCCATTTCATGGTATAGCACAGTGTGGTGCTAGGTCACGTAGTCTCCCCAAAGGGACTTGAAGTAGATTTTTCCAAGGTTTCGATAATAAGAGATTTACCAACCCCAACGACGGTAAAGGAAGTTTGAGCATTTCTCGGACATGCTGGTTTTTCCCGTTGATTCATCAAAGAATTTTTGAAGATTGCACAACCATTATGCAACTTACTGTAAAAAGATGCGGTCTTCAATTTTGATGAACAGTGTCTCAAAGCATTGGAAGTTTTGAAGGAGAAGCTAATTTCGGCCCCAAAACTGTAACAGCCAAACTTGAATCATCCATTCGAAGTGATGTACGACGCAAGTGACATTTTACTCGGTGCGGTATTAGGATAGCAAGTAGGACGTATTCCACACGTTATATATTATGCCTCTCGCATGCTAGATAAGGCACAATGCAACTACACTACGATAGAAAAAGAATTATATGCGATAGTGTTTGCTTTGGACAAATTCAGGTCATACCTACTAGGGACAAAAGTCATAGTATATACGGATCACGTTACAATAAAGTACCTACTCCGTAAGAAGGAGACGACACCTCGTCTTCTAAGATGGATTCTCTTGTTACAAGAATTCCAAATCTAAGTGAAGGGCAAAAAGGGAGATGAAAATTTAGTGGCTGATCATCTCAGCTAGATTCAAAGAGAAGTAGAGAGTGTTCCGTTATTAGACTTGTTTCCTAATGAACATTTAATGAAGATGCATGGAGAAATTCCATGGTACGCTGATATGGTGAAGTACCTTGTCACAAATGATCTTCCAAGTTAATTGTCACGTGTACAACGTGACAAGATTAAAAGTGATGCAAGGTACTATTATTGGGAGGATCCTTACCTTTCTAAGTTTGGATCCGATGATGTGATATGAAGATATGTTCCGGAGTATGAACAAAAATCGATTCTGAAGTTCTGCCACACTTATGAGAGTAGAGGACATTTTGGCTCAAGACGGACTGCTCATAAAGTCCTAGAATGTGTATTCTTTTGGCCAAGCTTGAAGCGTGAAGCATACGAGTTTGTAAAGGCCTGCCCAAAACGCCAAGGAACGGGTGGAATAACAAGCAGAGATCAAATGCCACAACATTCAACTTTTATTTGTGAAATATTCAATGTTTGGGGAATTGATTTTATGGGACCATTCCCACCATCCAATGGCAACATACACATTCTGGTATCGGTGGATTATGTGTCCAAATGGGTAGAAGCGTGAGCAACAAGAAAAGATGATGCCAATGTCGTCATTGATTTTCTGCACACTCAAATTTTGAACCGCTTTCGCAATACCGCATGACATAATAAGCGATAGAGATACCCATTTTTGCAATAAGGTTGTGGCTGTATTATTAAGCAATTATCATGTAAACCACAAGATAGAAACCACATACCATCCACAAACAAGTGGACAAGTCGAGGTTTCGAAGAGAGAAATCAAATCAATTCTGGAAAAGGTTGTAAACCCTAACCGGAAAGATTGGAGTATTCGGCTTGGAGATGCATTGCAGGCGTATAGAACTTCGTTCAAAACTCCCATCGGAAGGTCACCGTATCAAATGGTGTACTGGAAAGCTTGCCATCTTCCAGTAGAACTGGAACATAAAGCATTTTGGGCCATTAAGAAATTCAACTATGATTATGCAAATGCTACGCATAATAGAAAGTTGCAATTGTAATGGCCCAAAATGCGTAGAGCTAAGAAACGACGCATTTGAGAATTCTATTATCTATAGAGAGAAGACAAAACGTTATCATGACAAAATGTTGAGTAGTAAACAGTTCAACGTTGGTGATAAGGTTTTGCTATATAATTTTTGATTATAGTTGATGGCCGGCAAGCTTCGATCCAAATAGGATGGACCGTTTTTGGTCACAAAAGTTTATCATCATGGAGCAGTCGAGATCAAGAGTTGTGAAACTGGAAAAGTCTTCAAAGTGAATGGTTAAAGCTTAAAGTCGTATCATGAAGGGTATGACGTTGGATTGATCGAGGTATACCACCTTGAGGATTTGTTAGCAATGATATTAATTCATCGAGCTAACGACGTTAAATAAGTGTGCTTCTTAGGAGACAGCCCAAGTAATTTAGGTTAGGAAATAATAATAATAACTCTCAATTTTTGATCAAAACATGTCGTCGTTCGTCAGAAATGAGCAAAAATGAAGTTCATCATCAAAATAGTGAATTTTCAGAGTTTTGTATGTTAAAAATAGCCAAAAATATGAAAACCACCTGACACGGCCATGTCCCTATTGGAACACAGCTGTGTTAGGTCATAACCCGAAACTGGTTAAGTTGAAACATGGCCATGTCACAATGTGACACAGTCGTGTCGAGCCAACACTGAAGGTAATAACTTTGGAACACGGCCATGTCAGGGAATGATACTGTCGTGTCGCGGCACAAATTAGAATTTAAACATAGAAACCCTCGAGCTCAAACACAACTTTCATTCGAATTCTCTCAAAATCACATGAGACCTAAATCTCAAACACCTAAATTCTTCAATTCTCATCCGTTTTGTGTGTGCTTATACTGAAAACGAAGGTAATCATCTCCTCTTCAACATTGATCCAACCATCAATTTCATCAATTAGGGCTTGAATTTGTAGATATTATGACTTTAAGGTTTCGACCAAAACTTAAAAATCTTCAGGAATTGCTAATTTCGTGGCAACGGACTAAGTAGCATTTTTCAAGTTAATTGATATTGTTTTTTATGTTATTTTTACAATTATTAATTTGTTTTTTAGTGTTTTAAAGAGATTTGACTAATTTTTTAAGTGTTTTCAGAATTCTGAAGTGTTTTTGAGTGTTTAAAGAACGTTTCAATGAATTTTTTTTATATTCATGCATTTTCTAGAGATTTGAGGTTGTTTTATCGTGTTTTTAGCACTTTTCATTTGTTTCTAAGTTGTTTGAAACTATTTTTTGTGTATTCTTGCATTTTGAAGTGATTTAAGGCTATTTTATGTTTTTTTTATCACTTTTCTTGTGTTTTTTGAGTGTTATAAGGTCATTTCCAGGCTCTTTTGATAGATTCTTGTTGTTTCGATCTAGTTACCTTCCATGTTGATTTATGTTTCAACTAAAACATGTTGTGTTTTTCCTACTTCTCATACATGATCATCTAATATACAGATGTGACACATAGTACCAGAGAACGACATAATAATGTGGGCATAAATATTTTTCAGAACGAAGATTATAATAGCATATTCCTAAACTTACGGTTGACACATATATTTTATTGTGATGTATGATGTCTTGTGGTCAATTTCCATATATAGTTTGCATGATTTGGCCAAGATTTGATGAAATTCAATTTTAGGGGTTAGGATTTTACATAAACTCTATGTTTTATGCATTTTATGATCCCTAGCCTTTAATTATTTGATGTTGATGAATGCTGGATGATTGTATGGATGGTGGCACATTGATGGAGGGTGTTGGATGATGAATGGAGGGTTGTTAGGCATTATGGATGATGAATGAATGATATGTATGTATGTGTGGTTGCGACGAAGATACGAACGGGTCAGGTCCGATTTTTCAGTAAATTATTCTATTTTATGTTAAACTCTATGATTCGTACGTTGTTTTGATCATATTCTATATTATCACTTACGCTTCTCATGTTTTAAATGAAGATGGGTAAGAAAGCGAAGTCTGCAGCCGCCTCCTCTTCTGTGCGTAACTATCGGGTTAGGATTTCTAATTTGGATCCTACCCCGACTTTGGGTGCACCTAGTGATCATGCTATTATTTTCTGCAGCAAGCGGATGGAGGACAAATATAACATCCTCAAGCGGAGGTTGATCATTGCCACCACATTTCACTCCGTATCGGCTTGCCGATGATTAGGCATTGAGGACGACGTGGATGCATGCTTAGAGCGCCTCCACATAAAGGACATTGCTGGGATCTGGGAGTTCACCTAAGTACCCTTGATCCTCAAGTTCCTGTCTTCCCTTGAGCTGCATCGAGCAGGCAAGGGCAACACAAATGACGATGTCCTTGGTTTTCAGTTCCAACTTGGAGGCGAGGGGTACTACAAGGACACAGCTTGGCTCAATAAGTTGCTTCACTTCAAGATTGGCGGCCTCCAGTTTGATGTGCCAGAGTACGAGAGGGACATGGGCTCATTCTTTATGCGCTTGACTGGGCGAGCCGTTGGCGAGTTACGTAATGCCAAGGCTTCATCGGTATTGAATCCTACATTCTTTTATCTTCAGCGTTTTATCGCTAACACTATCTATGTGAGATTTGAGTTGACCGGCAACATGAGGAAGGATCAGCTCTTCCTCATTTGGGCAGTGAGAGAGGGTCGTGAGGTGGATGTCAACTTGGCGATGCATATGCTTCGCCATTGGCATTTGCACGCGACAAAGCCGGCCAGCTGCATTTGCATGAGAGCGTATTGCTATTATTGCAGACGCACTATGAGTTAGGCATGAGGAGATGGATACCGTGGATGCTTCTGACTACAGCAAGCTTATACTCGCATACCTCTGCGCGACGGGGAAGTTTAAGGCAATGGCCATCGGGCGAGTGGAGCACATCTATCTCACGTTTCCTTTCGCCAGGAATCGTAAGAGGTGCTTGGAGTTGCTGAGTACCCTTTGCAGCATCGCGGACCTGGATTTGTGGCTCTTCCCTTCTCTTGGCTTGTACTTTCCGTCACCACAGCTCCCAGAGCAGGGCGAGGACGCTGGAGCTGCTGGAGGTGATGACGGTGATGGTGACATGGACAAAACGGACGACCGACAACCTGCTGTAAGTCGTGATCATGGAGAGAATAGCTCAAGGCCTACTCGTCGGTACCATACCCAGTTTAGCTTCTTTTTATTTCTAACAGAATTCTGATGATCTTTTCTTTAAGGATTCACTATTTGTAACCTTAGAGGGTTGTTTTTTCTCTTCAGTAGAGTTGTAGGCAAGTCCAGCTCTTCCCTTTTGGGCATGAAAAAAGTGGATTCTCTTAATTCCTCTTCCATTTCATTCTACATATCTATTTGGATTGAATGACAACCTTGTCCTTTGCAAGGGTTTTCACCCTCTCATTAGAATGTGGTTCTCTTTCACAAAGATGTAATTTTTGTACATGAAATTTGCAGTCTTTATTGGACTTTTTTAGTTCAGATATCTGCTTACCACAATTTTAAGTGCTCATTTCTTGCTTGCTCACATTCTAGTGAAAGGTATCTAAACATTCTTTTCAGATAAATGTAATCAGTTTAGATCTCAACAACTGCATCTCTAAGATCTTAAATAATGAGATCATGATAATGAAAGTCAAGTACCATATCAATCAATTCTCTGGTCTACTTTCCATCTTCAATTCTTTCCATAAAGGAGAACTAAGCTTCCATTGGGGTTGTCTCTATATACACCTCAGAGTTACTCCATGTCCCGGCAATCAGAGCCTTCTACCGCTTCTTGAACTCCTTCCTTTCTGGAGCGTTTTTCTTCTTGCAATCCTCCATGGATGATTTTCTATGGTTGGTAGCAAATTAACATGTTTTGTAACAGTTGAAACAGGTTGAATCATGATTCTTTGCTTTTTACATTGAGAATTAATCCTTTTTAAGCTTCTCTTCTTGTTGTTTCTAAGGAATCTTTTTAATTCTCTTAGCAGTATGGCTATGTCTTCATCTGAGACGTTCTCTTCTAAGTTTGAAAATTTATAGTCTATTTGATCAGGTTTTCATTGGAATCAATATCCAAGTGGTCTTCTTGGGCTTGTTCCAACAATTAAAAGACATGCGCCCATATTCACCACACTTAGGACACTATGTGATAACCATGGTGAAGTAAGACATCCGATAAGGATTCCATGGTGGAACTCTTGGGTAGTCCTTATAGAAGGATGATCTCCAATACTTTCATTTGCTGTGTATAGATTTCTATCTCTACTACCTCAATATTTATTCATATGTGAGTAACTCTTGTCAGCAGAGTGGAAGAACTTACGATGTTGTCCTTTTGTAGTAGGGTTAGGTTTGACTCCTTTTTATTTCTAACAGAATTTTGATGACCTCCAGTTCGAGAATTCACATTGTTTAGTCTTAGAGGGCTGTTTTCTCTCTGCAAAAGAGTTGTAGACAGGTCTAATTATTCCCTTTTTGGCCTTGACAAAGTGGATTCTCTTTAAATCCTCTTTCATTCCATTCTACATATCTACTTTGGATTGAATGACAACCTTGTTCTTTTTAAAGATTTTCTCCCTCACATTGCGAACGTGGTTCTCTTTCACCTGGATAGAATTTCAGTCCATGAAATTAGCAAAGTCTTGATTGGACTCTTTTAGTTCAGATATCTTCTTAGCAAAATTTAAGTGCTCATTTAATTGCTTGTTCACATTCTAGTGAAAGGTTTCTAAACATTCCTTTCAGATGAATGTACTCAGCATAGATAAGAGTAACTGCTTCTCTAAGATCTTCAATAACAAGATCGTGATTTTGAAATTCAAATACCATATCAATCATTTATCTGGCCTACCTACTGTCTTCATTCCTTTCCATGATGCTCAACTAAGCTTTCATTGTTGTTGTCTCTGTGTCCTCCATAGAGTCACTCCATGTCTCAAATGTCTGGGTCTTCTGTTACTTCTTAGAATCCTTCCTTTTTGAAGCTTTCGTCTTCTTGTAATCCTCCTTTGATGATTATTTTTCTGTCAACAACAAAGTACCCTTCTTTGCCAGAGGTTAAACAGGTTGAATCCTAATTCTTTGCTATTTACTTTATAAATTAATACTTCTTGAAGCTTCTCTTCTTGTTTTTTTTTTTTTTCTTTTTGAGAAATCATTTCAATTTCTGGCCAGTATGGCCATGTCTTCATATGAGTCTTCCTCTTCTAAGTTGAAGAACTACACTCTGTCATAACTTTTTCTTTTGCTCTGCTTCATGGAGTGCAAGGCTCTTCTTCTTCTTCTCTCTTGTTTCCTCTCTTCTCTGGACGATCGATAGTTGATTGGTGTACAACACACCATAGAGTTTTGATGGCAATAGTTTTGGCATCTCTCTCAAATGTGAGACATCTCAAGAACTTGAGATTTAATGCCTTCTATTGCATTGTATGGTCCAGATCTTTCAACTCGTTGATCAATACATTGAAAATCTCATAAAAATCAGTGAGGTTCTCATCATCATACATATTTATTTTATAAAAATATTGGATGAGAATTTTTTTTTCTTTTCTACCTTACCTCTAACCTTCGTTCCATTCAAACAAGCAAGCCATTCCGGACTTCCATGTCTGTATTACAACTAGTAATTGTTTCAAATGGTTTTGGTTCTAGTGATTGATAGAGAAAGGAGATCAACTCGTTGTCTTTGTTAGTAACTGATCCTCAATCTTGGGAATCGGATTGTTTGGATATTTTGGATACGGCAAAGTTGGAACAAATGGCCATTGTATCATGCTTCTGAAGATTCTCCTATCAATAACATTCATTTGCATCCTTATTCTCTCTTCCAGTGGCTGAATTTGTCAGCACTGCAAAGAGTAGGATTGACATAAGGCCCTACCTGAGGCATTCTTAAAAAATATCTTTAGTATCTTCTTTACAGACATTGATCTCAGACAGAAACAGTCAAATGTCTAGATTTTCTCAAAAGCTTAAAGGCATAAAGAACGAGGCTCTGATACAAGATAGAAGTACAGCTCCAATCTTTGATTATGATTTTCATTATAATTAATTTCCTCATAACTATAACATTCTAAATTTATTTCACGAAAACTCCCACAAGTATCATTTTGGAGACTTATTTAGTAGGGGGTACCACCTAATTTCATTGATTCCCGCGAGATCCCCAAACACCGCTATCCAGCCCCCACCCACTCCCTACACCGTGCTCTCCTCCGTCCATCATCTGATTCGATTTCACCGCTCAACATCATCACCCCGACGTCGCCGTCCACCAACCGCCACTGCCTCCGCCCTCTCTCTCTCTCCTCCTCCTCGTCTCCAAGCTTGACCCCGCTTGGCACGTCGTGAGCAATGAGATCTCGTCGATCGTCGATCTTGGGCCTGAACTCATCGCCGTACTGGATTGTGGTGTCACAGCAGGGGGAAGTAATCCCAATTTCATCCACTCACAGGATGGAGGACCATCTTGTGAAGTTAAGTATCCAAAGACAGGTGAAGTGAAAGATGCTAAGGTGTTGGACAAATCAATTTCTGTCGGAGGAGGAGTAACAAATGTCTAGATCAAAAAGCAACTAGGCAGGCCTGAGGAAGCTACGGATCATCAAAAGCTCAGCTCCAAGAGCAAGGATCAGAGCTTGGATCTTCACCTTGAATGGAAAAGACCACCGTCGATGTAGAGAAATTCAACCCTCTGCAGCACTTGAAGCAACAATTGCTGCTGACGCCCCAGAAATCTATTAGAGATGACGCAAGTGATGATCAAAGTGGTAAGTGTATTGCTATTTGGGTAAATGTTCATACTTTGATCTTTGAAGAACAGATGATCTGTTCATTTGTTTGGTGTTTGAATCAAGATGATGATGTGGTTGGATTGATTGGTGCAATAGGTTTCTTTTAGTGGGTGTGATCTTTTATGTTTTTAGTTTGTTTTGGGGTTTGATTTTTTGGATTTGGTGATATTTTGTGCACTACAAAAAAGCAGTATAATAGCGACCAACCATGCGTCGGCTATGACTAATTAGTGACAGAAAGGCAGTGAGTGGCCGCTAATGAAGGTTTGCGACGGAAGAAAAAAGTAGTCGCAATTTAGCTACAAATATTTCTTTTGCTGTCGCAAATCAACGACGTATACTGGCGTCCATAGCAAATTAGTGACGGTAGTACCATAGCCGTCATAAACTGTCTTTAAGACCCCGATATCGGTTTCTCCTCCTCATCAGTTCTTCCCCCAAACACCCACTTCCAACCATAACCCACCACCGCCATCGACCACTCCATCCAATTCCGATTGCCCCTCGCTGGTCGATGTTCCCTCGTCGTCAACCACCACTACCATCGTCCCCTACCACCACAACCACATTTATTCTCCCCTCTTCTCCTGTCTATCGTCATCCCCACAACCTCCTCTGGTCAACTACCGCCATCGCTGTCCCAGTCTACCGCTGTCGGTAATCACCATCGACGTCCCCTCCCCCCCACCACCCCACTAATTCTCCTCTCCAGTCCTCTCCATCGCCATCCCACCACCACCTCCGAACAACCACCACCGTCAGGAGCAACCTACGTGTGACCACCACCACCATCGTCGACAACCACTAACACCTTCATCCGATTATTTAAAAGTATAAAAATTCGATACCTTAACTTTGAATTGTTTTTATCTTGGTTTCAATTTATGCATTATTAATGTTTTTTGGAGCATTAGATTTCTTTTAATTGATGTTGTAGGTTGGTTTGATGATTATTAGTTGATTTGGAGGAATCGAGGGTTTATCTTGATTTGGGGAAGTGTTAATGATGTGGTTTGAAAATGTTTTGGATGTGATTTATCGATTAGATGATTAATTGGTTGATGAAGGTTGGTTGCTGTGATGATTCGGTCGATTGACTGGGTTTGATGGTCATTGAAAATGGTTTATATATGGTTTGGATTCAATTTTCCCATAACATTGGATTTTTAAGGAATTTTAAATATGTGTTCTATATGAAATTCATTGAGCCAAATTGAAATTTTAGAGCTAGGTGAAAGTGAATATTGGTTGGCTATGGATAGCAAATATATGTACATAAAATTAGAATTTTTGAAATGTTCTTAATTATTTTAGTTTGACCTAAATTAAGTGAGGGTAATTTATAAATCTTTAAAAGAAAGATTTATGTTTATTTACTTGACATGGATCAGGGTTTAATGGATAGAAAGATGAGATCGGATTTATCATGATTTTATGATAGATCATGGATGTATGAATGGCTTTTTGATAGGTATTTGAACACCGTGTTTGCTAGAAACGTCAAAGAATTTGTGAACTTCCCCCTTGAGAATCAGATTTTCAATTATACCAGACACTTGAGGTGCCCTTGTGTCAAGTGTTATAATAGGATTTGGATTCTCTATTTCTGATTGTTTTTCTATATAAGAGTTATCTTCCTATGTTCTCATTGTTTTGATTATTAAATTCTATGTGCATTTTTTTTTTCACTTGTATATGTCACAACGAGATTCTAGGAGTGGTAGAGGTGATTCTAATTCGTCACCTAGGGCTGCAGGTAAATATAAAAGTTCTATTTTTTTTCTTTGATTTTTTCGTTAATGTTTTAGATGCCAAAGATATGTAAATTTATATTATGTTCAACAATATTCTTAAAAAAAATATAGGTAAGAGACCGATGTTGCATCCGCCCACACGATGAGGACGACTCGAGGAGGAGATGGAGGATGCGTATACCGAGGAGCCAATGCCTATACCTATCCATTGACGAGTGCCTCGCGATCGTGGAACTATCATCATACAAGAGCCTATTCCTAGAGGAGGGATTTCTTGTCGATCGTCTGCTCCACCAGCACCTTCACGACAAGATTCAGCATCGCCATCACCCATTCTTCCATCATCCGCTTCACCAACGGTGTCTTCTCCTTACAACTCGTCCCCATCAGCAGCTGGGACGGATGATAAGTATGTTGGTGGTTATCGTCTGGGGCTTACACTGGACCCTGATAGTGGTCTTTGGTATGATTTTATTTTTTTAATTCATAATAATCTTTATATTTTGATCCAATTTTCATTTATCTTCAATATATGATGGTCAGATCCTTGTGACTTTTCAGGTTTCATGATCACTCCGTGTTATCCCATGTCACGGAGTTGTTCTAGAGTTGCTATGCAGGTCCCTGATCCTATTGGACCGACATACCTAAATGGACGAGGGATAAGATATGGGGGTACTTCAGAGTAAGATTAAAATTATTAATTTTACATTGATTTATTTAGTTTCTATAATATTTCTAATTGTGGTCAATAACCGTAATTGTTTATTAATTTATCTTTGGAGTTGTAGGAACTGTACAGTTGCAAGAAAGAGCACACTGACCAGGTGATGGCCATGTGGAGGGCGAAGATGATCGATCGGGTGCGTAACAATGTGCATAAGTTGAGACAAGCTGTACAAAAGGGTAAGAAGTTCCTTTGGTGTGATGACAAGATAGAGGAGGCTCTAAAGGCGCGCTGAAAGTCGAAGTAGTTTCTGGACCGATCACAGCGTGCTCAGGAGAATATGAGTAAGGGAGAGGCGAAGCATTCACAGGGATCGGTATCTTTGGTCAGTGTTTCCTTGAAGATGGTAAGTAATTTGTTTAATTTTGCAAATTTAATTAATCAATGTATTTAAATTTATCACTTCCCAAGAATTTTCCCATTTATTTATTACTCCCTTCATTCCAATAAAGACAAATTATACAAAAATACTTAGGTGAAGTATCACTTATGTTTTATTACTCAATAGACATTGTAAACTATAAACATTAAGTTTGTGAAACGTATATTATACATGTGTGAACTGTAATTTTGTGTATGAATTGTCAAAATCAAAATGGGTTCCAAAATATAAGAAAAACTTACATTGGGTACCAAAAAATAATTGACCCTTCCAATAAACTTACAACATTTTTTTTAAGCTGTCTTAATTTAGTTGCAATTTTATCATTTTTGGAAAACCTTTCATATAAAAAATATCAAAACAATCACTTATCTACTAATGTACACTCCAACCCCTTCTCTCTCAACTGCTATAGTTAATCCACTCTCACTTAAAAAATATTATTTTTTTCATCAAATTCTATAAAAATTTAACACCCACATAAAATTTTGGTGCCAGGTCAAACAACTAAAAGTAATATGGGACGAAGGAAGTTTTATTTAGTCATCTAATGATAATATTGGGTCTTTTCATTAAATTTTCAACACGTTGTAAAGTTTTCAACTCTATATTCAACCATTTTCTAACTATTTTTTATCCACATGTTTTTATGAACTTTTCAACTATATTTATATCTAATATTTTTTCAATATATTTAATTTATACCACTGATCATAGGAAAAGAAAAAGGAAGTCATTGGTAATGTAGTAAGGATAAGTACACTAATAGTTGGTGACAAATGTAGAAATAAATATAGCTCAATTTTATTTTGTTATAAGCTTTAACTCATGATTGGAGCTCTGTTAATGCATTCTAGTTGAAAAATATGAAAGTAGCATCACTTTATAACTCATGGTTGGACTTCACATGTTGGCCCAACCATAGTCATGGCCAATCATCAAGGGAAATTCAAGAAGATTGATGCGTGCCGTCGCAAGCATGTCAAATTAATATTTATAAGCACCCACTTCACTCTATAAATATAGAATTTAATGTAGTAGTGGAAGTAGGGGTCGATCCCACAGAGAAGGTTAACTTGATCAGCTAAATTAATTTAAGATTTGACTATTCTAGAAG
>JAOVYX010016070.1:0-25777 GCA_035668315.1 Drosera spatulata | reverse complement strand
TAAAGGACCTCTTTTCCTTAACGAGGAAACTAGAAATATTGTCTTTCTACAAACTTTTGTTCTGAATAGATAATGCTATCTTTCATTGACTAATTAAGATTTAAGATATTTGTGGATCTAATGAGTAGTTGTCATCTTAATAGGCGTATAACTTTAGAGTAAAGTATTCGCAAAGTTTATTACACCTGACACCAAAGTACATATTTTCATCAAGTCGAGAAATACTGCGAACAACTGCTTTTGTAACCTTTTTTAACATCTTTGTGCTCGATAATTGATTTCCTATGATCAGATCGATTTGATTTGACAATAAATATTTCAAATCAATATATAAGATAAAAATAACAAAAATGATGTCGTAATATTTATCTTCAGAAGTTTAATTTTTTTATCAACCGTTCGACATAACATAAACGACAATAAGTGTTTTGCAAGAAATATACTCAATAAGGACATAATTCAAAGTTCTTATATATATCAAAGTTGTCTTTATGTCAATATTAGAGCATAGTGTATAAATTTCGACACAATAAAAAAAAATAGTGTATAAAATCTATAAATGACACGACTACCTTTTGAATCCTGTTACTATCTCATAGAGTACGTATATTGTTACATGCATCTCATTGTCTCCAACCCCACCACATTTAACGACACCTTCCTCCTATAAGTCCAATCTTCAATGCTCTCATTAAATTCCAAACCAATAAAACCAAAATACAATTAATGATTTTAATTAATTCCTCTTCCATCCACACTACCAAATTCCAAACTCCATTTATTATCCTACCCAATTATTTACTCATTTCCTTTTTCAATTTCCCCATTAACTTCCAAAAAAACTAACAAAAATAAAATAAAATTCCACCCATTCATATCTTCTCCTCTTTCTCTCCTCCTCTCTACATATAACGGTCTCTTTCTCTCATTTCTCCGTGTCCACACTCTCTCTCTCTCTCTATATTTTCATTCTCATTGCTCGATTCACGGTTTACTTTTTATTTTACAGTGCCGTGGTTGGTCGGAAACTGATACGAAATCGAATACTTACAGCGAATTTTACCGAGATTGAATCAGTTTTCACTGTACGATCATATATGGCGGCTGATGTGAGCAGGTTGCAGATGAAGAGCGATTCGAGGTCGAGTGCGTTGATCACTCGAGATTTCCTCGGCGGTGGTGGCGGCGGAGGCGGCGGTGATTCCAAGGAGCTCGATCTCGATCTTCATGTTCCTCTCGGCTGGGAAAAACGACTCGATTTGAAGGTACTAATTAAAAGTTTTTGATCAATCGAATGTTTTTGCTATTTTTTGTTTTCTGGTTTTGAAATTGTTGTCTGAGGGAGAATTGAATGTTTTTTTATGAGGAATTTAATGGAATAGTGAAAGGACTCTGTACCTTTGATTTTGATTTTGATTTAAAATTTAAATAGATAATTAATCTTCATCATCTGAATCACAGTCATTAATGCTACTTTTGATTATGCTTTTATTGCTTGATCCACTGTTACTGGTATTAGTGGTTCCGTGGTTAATCTCACTTCTAAAGAACAGAGGGTATTTGTTAATCACTTGTAAGTATCAAGGCCAATCTAGACTAAACACACAAGTCTCAACGATTACTTTAGAGTCGGGTGATCCATACCGAGTCTGAAAAGGCATGAGATGTGCACAGTCTAATCATCCTAACGAATAGGAATGAGCATTGGATTGGATTGGAAAAAATTTTGAGTTGGATTGAATAAAAATAAAATCCAAATCCACTGGATTGGATATGGATAAATTTATGTATTGTAACTAATCAAACCATAATCAAAAAATAAATAAAAAATATTGATTTAGTCAAAATTAGAGCACAATCGCAGTTTTGTTTCGATATTCTCCTCCAAAATTAGGTTTTTTCATTTGAGTTCGGGCAAGGTGAGAATATAGATCTGAATTTAGATCAGTTGAGCAGTAGGAGATTAGGGGTTTTGGTTCATGTTCTATAGATATGATGAAGTATTGTTTACAATTTGTGATGAGAATTATTCGATATTGTATTGAGCTTGTAATTTGTTATATGAAATGAAGTTTGTTTCTTGAGTTGTTATTAAGGTAATAATTGTGAATCCATTGCTATTACTCGAAATGTCAAGGGTTATTATTCTAAACTTCGCTACGTATGAATTCTTTTAACATGTAAGTTGTGGATGGATATACCATGACATAGATGGTGTTCGTGTTGGTAAGTTGCTTGCGACATTGTGATACGTGATGTATTCCATACTATCATTGTGGTAATGTTATTAAACTTTTGTTCTTATACTCTTAAATAGATATATATTTAAATCAATTTTTTAATTTCGAGAATTAATGCAAAAAATAAATAAAAAGATTAACTTTAACTTTTAATTAATTAATAAAAAACAATCCATTCAATTCAATCCGGATTTCTTTATATGGATTGGATTGGATCACTAAAATTTATGGATTGGATTGAGTATAGATTTTAATTCAATCCAATCCATGATCACCCTTAGTAGTGAATAGAGATCTTCTTCTTATAACTCTATATCTCTAGAATGAATAGAACTCATTTTAGAATCTATTTTAACCTAACCGAAAAATAGACAATAATACAATTTATCAAAAATTGAAACTCTCTTCGTTTCATGATATAAACAACACTAATCTATTTGGTCCGTTTCAAAATATATACAGTATATCATATTTAGTAACCTTTTTTCATAAAAAAAAACCAAAATAAATCATAATCTGGTACACTACATCCATTAACTCCTTTAACAACTGTTATACTAAACTCCACTATCAATAAAAAAATATTTTTTTTCATCAAATTTTATAAAAATTCAACACATATAAATTCGCGTATCGGGTCAATGCGATGTCTATATTAAGAAAAGGAGGAATTACATGATATCTTAGACTAATTTGTCAAAACATACAATTCTTAGCACTTACGTTGAGATGAATTGATTGGAGTCTCACGCGGTATATGGTCATGTGATATGTTAGGGTGATTTATGGATATAAATGCGGAATATATTAATTCTAAGGTCAAAAATATGGTTTTCATCTGGAGGTTGCGTATCGCCCTGCAATGTCTCAACCGAGTGAAATTGAATGCTACATATTCAGAATTCTGACCTTATCTGTGATGATGTTCAGTTAATTAGAAAACTATGGTCTCTTCGTTTGCAAATCTTAAGCATAATTAATGCTAACAGGAGAATTGAAAAAACTCAGGTGCACCTGGATAGAACTTTAAATAGTTCAAGATTTTACTTTTCAGTATATATAAAAAATAGAAGTCAAAATTTAGGCTAGCTTGTTTGCAATCTTGACTTGAACGCACATGTTCAACAAGTGCCTGCGATGCTGTACCAGTCACATTGATCTTTGTTATCTGCACGTTTGGAAACATTACATATATTTTTATTTACAAGTTATCCATTTTGTTAGCAAAATGTCATGATGCGGTTTATATTTACATTCCATATGTGATTATACAGTTTGTACTCAAAGTGATATTTGCTGTGCAGTCTGGCAAAGTCTACATACAGAGATGCACACCTACAGCTTCATCATCTGATCAGAAGATCAAATTTGCAAATCAACCATCCCCGACGCAGACGAACTTGAATTACGCTACAATTTCAAGACCAACGCTTAATCTCTTCATTGACACGAGCTTGGAGCTCAAGCCGGTCTCCCCTTCATCATCTAACGGATACCAGAGCGTATGCACGTTGGACAAGGTTAAATTGGCCCTCGACAGGGCCGAGAAAGAATCATCCAACAAGAAGCGACCCTCGCCATCCATGTCTTCAATCTCGAACAGTTCTTCATTGTCGGCGAAGGAAAGGGAAGACGATGATGCGATGTTGCCTCGTAAGTTTTCCTCCTCGTCATCAACATTGATGCCAGAGCAGAGCAACTTGATGGTTGCCGCGGCTTGCCCTGGCTGCTTGCTTTATGTCTTGATACCAAAGGATAATCCCAAGTGTCCCAGGTGCAGTTCAGTGATTCAGATGCCTGTGATGCCGACAAAAAAGCCGAGGATCGATCTTAATATATCGATCTGATTAAGTTTTGGTTGGATTCAGCTAGCTGACTAAATCCTTCTCATGTAAATCATAGGGATCAAATCATATACTATGGATTACGTTTTTTCTTTTATGTTGATATGACATCAGTTTAGGCAGTCGCGTGAGAGGGATTTGTTGGTTCAATTGGCATCATGTGATAGCCTTTGTAAATTCCAGGTTATGCATAGAGTTTAGGTCAGAACATCCAACACCATGTCTCTGCTTGTTGATATCGTTATCTTGGATCAATGTTAATGATGATCCGTTTGTTAAAATCATAAATAGATGCTTATAATATGTAATAATATCCAAAAAAAAAAAACCCAAAGTGTTGGACGAGCTGTGTCCTTTTTATGAATGTTTGCTGTTCAATTAAAATATGGATAACTATACACAAACAAAATATCTCTCTTTTGAAAAGAAGTTTGTCCGTCTACTTGTAAGCATTTGTTTTTGTTTTCTGATATCCCTTGATCTAGAGGAATGATTCATCACTAAACGATATACAAATGACACTAATGAGCAATTTATACAAATCACAAACGATACAAACAACACTTAGAGCATTCGCATAATATCCCTATATGGATATTTATTTCTATAAATCGGGAGTCTGTAAAAAAATAGGTCACGCAGCAGATTTTCTATCCTTACATGATTCCCTATGCTCTATATTTTTCTCTATATTTGAAAAACCAAAATTATATTTCGTAAACTTTGTATAATATTAAAATAATATAGAAGTAATATTTTTGTGATAAAGAATAGTTTACAAAATAACAAAAATACAAAAATTTAAAAATTGATTTATTTTAGCAAAAATAAAACAAAATAAAATTATTATTATAATTAAAATTTATTATAATACTATAGAATAGGTTAAATTGAGGTTTATTAACTTCAATATATGAAAAATTAATATATGAAAAATGTGAAAATCTATATAAAGAATCGATATAGAGAATATGTTGGGTGATTGAGTCCAAAACTGGATCCCTATACAGAGAGAATAACATTATAACATTGTATTATAGGGATAGAGATAAAAAAATTGCTGCGAATGATTTTACTAGTACAAAACGTTTTTCCTACAAAAATACTAATACAAAAACATATCACATCATTCATTCCACCATTTTTTCTCTTCAATTTCTTTTTCTCACTCCTTTCACTCATAAAACTCTAAAAATAATTTAATTTTTATATAAAAAATTATATATATATATATAAAATTATCGTTTCAAGTCAAATGGTCGGAGGAAGTATTTATTTATTGGAGTAAAATGATCAATTTAATTGAACAAACGAGTTACTCAAGCTATTCCACCTTGCAAAGCCCACATAAGGCCCAACATGGAGATCAAGCAAATATTGGCCCAAGCCCTCGGGCCCAATCCTCACCTCTCTTCCTCACACACCATCGTCGTCGTTGCTTCTCCTCCGCCGAAACCCCTTCCTCGCCGTCGCCACTTTCGATCTCCGACGGCGCGTCTGTCGAATCGCCGGAGTTGGCGCCGGAGATCGAAATGTGCGACAACTCCTTCGAATTCATCTCCATAATTTCGATACCTAACCGCCAGGTTTGTTCTCATTTCAACCATGTCGATACCTTGCTTTACATTTCCATTGCGCTGCTTGTATGGTTCTCATTTCGTCGTTGTTCGATCAAGTTGAGAGTTTCTTGTCAATATTGTCATATTGTGCGCTTCGATTTCGAAGTGTGCAATCTGGCTAGTTCGATATGGGAGATGGATAAGGTTTGCTCATTGCTTGATGCATTAGGCTATGGAGTCGTGGCTAGTATTTGTATATCGATTGTTTACTTAGTGGTGCCAGTGATGGAGTATGTGGAACATAGCATCATACTTTATTATTTTGAAGGAGCTTTTCACAATGGTTATAGAATGAGATGTTGGCTAGGATCGATCGGCTGAATTCGAAGAGCATGATCATGACTAAGAAGCGTACTCGGACTATACGGAGTGGGATTTATTTTATGCCATTGCATACTATTTTTTGAATGCAAGGATACTTATATGGATTTGCTCTCAGTTTTGCCTCCTCTACATGGTTGCTGTAGCTATTCCCCATGATCTGTAGCAAGTGTCAGCGTTATTACTTTAGGCACATAATTAGAAGCCTTAGCTTGGATATTTTTTTCTCCAGTCCTGCAGCTTCTGTGCTCTGTAGCAAGACTTGTCTTCCTGTCCTGATCTTACTGGTGGTGTTTAATGCTGACTAATTTTCATTGTTCTGATTGGTGGTTCGTCATGAGACTGTGGACATTCATGCAGAACTTTGTTTTGCTGTATCGTTGCATCCTCTCACTATTGTACGAGTTACATGTGGTGAATATGCCATGGCCATGGATCTGAAGTTTCGTATACGTGGCCGCCTACCTTCATGTCATCGCACTCGCACCTAATCTCATCTTCAAACCATCTGACTGGTTTTGAAATTAGACCGGACTCATTATTTCTTCTTAGGATGACTATTCTCCTTTTGTTTGCAATCAAATAGAGCTTTTCTGATGCAGTGTTTTCTTGTTTGACTGAACTCAATATTACTTCTTACAATGACTTTTTTCCTTTTGTTTGCGCCTTTTTATCCTTAGTGCTTCAAATCTTTTGACCTTGCATCTGTGTCTGTTTGTTGGGCTTGATATATTATATTATTATTTGAATTGCATGATTAGTATTTTGATTCTAATCTTGTTTATCACTTTCTCTTATGAATCGTGTTTACTCTTTTATGGCATGTTCCATGCCGCTAGGCTCTATTACTTTCTGGAGACAGCAGTCCATCTTCAACCTCCTGATTGGATACCGAATTTCTGTCCTGTCATATTTGTTGTTTTGTCATGTAAATGTTTTTAATTGATGGACAACACTTCTAGCATGTTTCTGTACTCACCATACTTGTCCTGCCTAAATCCTATATCTTGATGTAGCATTTGTTCTATCTGAGATTGTTTTTTTTCTATTACAATGATCAGCATTCACATGATCTTGTCTTGTTTACCAATAAAATCGTTCATTTTCCCTCTGACTTACATGTTGCGTTTGGAGAGATGTCAGCTGTCTCTTGGGAACTCTAACTTGATCAATGGTATGAAGAATTCTAGCTTGAATACTTCTTTATCAAACCGTGTATCGAATACTGATCAAGCCGTGTACATGCTCTGACTCTACAATCACTTGGCCATTCCAAGTATTTTGAATGACAGAGCTTACACTAGAAGATTATATCAATCTTGTTAGACACATGCAGGGTCTTGAGCCTTGAGGTATTGCAGCACAGCAAGGACTTTGGAACATCGTGTGGGAAGTTGTATGGGGGAGCAAGAAAACGAAAGAAGCTCAAGAGATGGACTTTGAATGAAGGATGAGGAGAAATAGGGAAGCATTACCCGCAGATTTCCTGCTAGCAAGCATATTTATTTATTTATAAATTCTGTGTGATATTGGCTTATTTAGTGACCATGCAGAGGTGAATCTTTGTCCAGCGTGTTTCTTCTTTTTTGGTTCTCCATCCTTTGTTTCTTCTCTGTGAGCTCAACTGAGGTATTTGTTGATGGTGCTCATGATCCCCTTTGTTCTTTGGTAGGGTCTGATTTGCTGGAGTGGAAACAGGGGTACTAGTGCACCAGTTCAGAAAGTGGAAGTATCAGGTATTGAAGAAATTTACTTTTCCTAATGCAATGCAATGTTTTTGAACATGCTTATGTTTGGTGCCTTTGGTTGTGGTGGGTTGTGACTGGGACATAATCACCATTTCATTTCCTCTTTTTTCTGTGATTCTCGTCCCGCAAATAGGAACAATGTCCTAGAAAACAGTTCGTGCTTTATAGAGAATTTAGTGCATGACAGGCTATGAATCCCCAAGTTGAAAGAATTAGCTACATCAGTTAGTTGGCATAGAAAAGGATTAAGAAATTATGGATTAGTTCTATGACGCTATACTTGATCCCACCCTTTGATGTAGTATTTCAATTACAATGAGGTCTAAACTCGGGTGAAATAGCGATCTCATTCTCCCCTTGCGCTCCTCGCAATTCCATGGGAAAGCTGAGAATAGTATGGTTGTATAGGGAAAGCTGAGATCCACCCCATATCATTCATTAGTTTGGTTGAGAATAGTGAAGGTGCCTCGGATACGATGATTTCCTGGATCATGGATATGACGCTTTGACGGGTACATTCTGGTGTTGTTCATCCATCAGATAAGTCGTAGTAGAATAACACCTAGCCGTAAGCTCCCTTCTGTATGTGTGGAGAGCCTTTGTCACTGGGGAACCGGACTTTGCCAAGATGCTCAAGAACACTCGCGCTAATTCCAACCTAGAAGTACTGCTAATAAATAGTCGCCTACAAAGGGGTATTGGAACCATGTAGAGATACTTTTACGTCTTAACAACTCTTCATCATTGAACCGTCCTGCACTAGTCTCACCCGCAAAAAACTATTACTAAACACTTAGGATGTGCATCTTTGGCTGTAGACTTTATTTCCTTTTCGTTGATGGTGAAGATGAGCGCATACAAATGATGCTTTAGATTCCTAAACACTTTAATGATATGTTTCTTTCATGCGGTTGTTGCCATTCCAATATGGAATTGGACACGAAGGAAAGGCAAAAACTCTCGCTTTGTTCTTTTCTTTCAATTTTGTCGCTTTCCTGATAGGGTACATCCACGTTTGATGAAACAAATCGGGGTTATACGTAGATTTATTTTAGTTATTTATAGACTTTATGATTGAAATATCACCTAATCGTTTGAGTTAATTCTGAATTTATATCTTGTTTGATAATGATTTTACCGGATGTGAAAGTTGGATATGCTTTCGCTGTTTCTTCTATTCTGAGTATTTTATGTCTTGAAATATTTTGATGGGTCATAACGATTTGAATCCACCGGGTTGATGGGCAACCATGAGTATGGTCGACTGACAAGAGGTTTGTCTATAGTAACTCTTCTTTCTTGTTGATCGTATGAGCTCCATGTGAATCGGAGATAACATCTTCGTACGTAACAGCCACTTATGAAGAGTTTGGATAGTGTCGAAAACAGAGCTAATTTAGGATTCATGTTAGGCTGATGTGCTTTGCTATTTTTTGTGAGTCTTAAGATGGTGTGTCATATATGCAACGGCTGATCATTGAATTTACAATCTTGTTTCGCTGGGTGAGTGATGATCCAACACGAGAAAATCGCGTACAAGAACCTACAATGCTAGGAGTAGGACACTATGGAAGAAAAAGATTTTCTCGATATTCGCATGCCTAACAAGGTGAGTTTCATTGATTTCCTTCGATATTTCATCGCTAGCTAGTTATAGGAAAAACTATCGAAATTGAAAACCATGTAAGTAGACAAAATAATGGTGCTGCACATAGAGCTACTCCATGTTATATGGTCCTAGACAGATCCCAACCTAGCAAGAACTTTGGCCTTATCTAGCTAGCAATATCAGCCGTCCATTCATCCATGTAGGTATGGGAATGATCTATCTAATCTAGCATTCTAGCTAGTCCATCTCCGAATAGATCTCACATGGGGATGATGTGGGTGAACACCACGTGACCATGAAAACACTTAAAGGTACAACTTATTGTACGTCTCCGTACTCCTTTGTTACTTGCTATATGGGACTCCGTCAAGATTTGATTTACACATTAGTGATAGCTTAGCTATTAGTGGTATTAATGGCAATGCTGGTTTATTTTGGTGATTAGGTGGACCGTCGAATATTTATGGATCCGTATCCTCTTTTGATCGGGTTAAAGTGGGCTCTTTGTTTATTAGGATATAGTACTATAGAACATACATATTTTGATTATTTCAAGATGCATGCCAAAGTTTATCTTTGCTTGTATGTTTTAACTCTTGAAAATATTATGAAACTGAGAGAGTAATTAGATGGAGAAAGAAGAGAAGCCGAAATCTTTGATGGAGATCGGCAAAGCTTTACATTTTGAAATGCATTAAAGCTACTATGCTCCACTATGAAGAAAGAAAGTAATAAGTCGCTTGGGCACTCCAGTACTTGAAGAGTTCTTTACGCAATCTCTCAAATTGAGAACGACAGATCTTTAGTGATATGTATTAAAATTTACCAAAATCTGAATATATACACTTGCTATACTTGTTGTTATCTTAAATTGGAAAGGAAAAGAAAAAAAATCTATTTATATAATCCCATTAAATGTAGAATATAAGAAAAACATCTCTATAAATAGAATTTCATATTCAATCATATTCCTATTTATACAAAAAAAAATTGTTTAATGGTGTTCTCAAGTGTCTGAAATTTTATTTTCATTTTTAAGAAGGAGAAATAGAAAAGTGTCTAAGAATCTGATAAAAAAAAAAGGAAAAAAGAAAAGTGTCTTAGAGGACTATAAAATTTCATTAGCGCATTGAGGCCTGCTCACACGGACCCCAAAGTCCAAAAAAATGAAGCATACGCTATCGTGATTAAATTAGGGACAACCCGTGCAAGTAAAGTACACTACACCAACAACGTCCGTATAAAAAAAGAGACGTCTAGTCTACCACCCAACCGCCCTATCTTTTTATATTCCTTTTTTTTCCCTAAGAAAAAGATCCGTACGCAAGGAAAATGGCAGCAATTGTAATTCGCACCTTTCCTCATACCGCATCACATCAACTCCCCGAAAAAGAAAAGTACAGGAAAAAAGGCAACAGAATAAACCGAAAACTCCAATTCGGACCTGCTGCTGCACATGCATGAAGATCAAAAGTCACATTAATAATTCTCAGCTCTTATGAACATTAATCACAAAATAAACCGTCAGAAAATCGCAACGTAACTCATGTACACACTAGCCAGTAGCTACAGTAAATAGCGATCGAAGATCTACAAAGAGAGTTTTGCTGAATTGACTGCGATGATAACAACAGTTCATAAATTTGGATACAGTACAAATAACACACACAGCTCCGCTACAAGGCTGATACTAACGCACTAATTTGCTCCAATTTCCTCGATCTATTTACAGAACAAAAATTTTCAGATCTTTTAAATAGATCCAAAAATCAACATCTTAATTTAATCAATTTCGATCTCTCAAAGATTAAGCTACGTGCATCTCGTCATCACCATCAGCCAATTCACCATTCCACATCAAATCGACCAAATCGGGAACCTGATCCACCACACCCTCCCCGAACCTCACGGCCTCCAACAACTGCTCGAAAACCACGACCCGACACGGGATCCGAATCACGCCCTGCTGCTCGTACCCGTACTCCTGCGCCGACCGCCTCAACAACCTGACGAATACCGGATGTCTCAGCATCTCGGCGTTGACGACGAACCGCTCCATCTCGTCCCCCACGTAGACGGGGAAGTGTCCCGAGGGGGCGGACGACATGGATCTCCGGCACGGAGGCGGCTTGGATCTGCCGGAGCAGGAGGAGTGGGAGCGGAGGAGGGAGGAAGAGGAGGAGGATGAGGAGGCGGAGGAGTCGGCGACGCGGCTGAGGCGGCGGATGAGTTGTTTCATGGTGAAGGGAATTGATGAGAGGAATGGGTGAGTGATATGGTGGAAGGGGAGAGTGTGGTGAGGTGGGTATAAATAATGGGGGAAAGAGAGGGGGACATGGAAAGGTCATGTGGAAAGAGAGAGGATAGGAGAGGGTACAGGTAGGAGTACTTGGCAGGTACAATTGTGTGTGTGTGAGGTTTTTTTTTTTTTTCTTGAGGGGAAAAAAAGAGAGGAGATTGTGTGTTTTTTAAATGAGGGGGTGATTTGTGACATTTATTGTAGAAATGAGATTGGGATCTCTTGTGATTTTATTGCTTTGATGAGTAGATTTCTGGATCTTGTGTTGCAGCTTGAAGATTCAAACTCTGGGATTTTATTTTCCCCCTGTTTTTATTCGAGCTTGAGAATTTACCTTTTTAATTAATGTTATTTTTGGTTGGATTTTATTACTCCATCCTTTTCCTTAACATTATAATCTTTGTATAGGTAAATTTTTTTTTTTTTTTTTTGTGTTACGAATCATTTATAGGCCGATTAAATTTTATTTTATGAATCGTAATTTAAGTTATGTTTTTTAATTCTGAGTCGTTGACGTAATTCTATAATATCGTTAAGATATACTTCCCTCGTCCCATAATAAATGTAATATGTTTCTTTTTAGATTGTCCTAATATACTTGGAAATTACTTTTTTTTTGTTTTCCCAATATGTTTACAGTTTTTCATCTTTTAACAAATTTTTAATCAAGAATTATTAAATCAATCCTGTTTTGTTACAATACGTCTGTTATCTGTTCTCATAACAATTTTATTATCTCTATAAAATATTTTTTTCTTCATCAAATTTTATCAAAAATTCAACATATATATAAATTTTCGTATTGAATCAAATAATTTTAAAATGATGGGATTAGAAGAAAAATAATGAAACTATTGAATCTATATATATATTGAATAATAAATTTATTATGTAAGTTATAATTTTAATAGAATGGAGAGAATACTGGGGATTGAGATGGTCTTCCTTATTCTAATAAGGATATTAGTAGTAATTCTTTCTGCAGTCTTGTCTTCTTTAGGTCTATGATTATACTTTCGGCGTGTGATGAGTGGGTTCACGGGATGATTCTTTCTCCTTTCGGATGATTATATGAGTCCTTTCGGATGATTAGCCGATTGCATATGGATTAGCCCATCGGATCATGTTTCTTTTATGATGTGATACCATCACACTTAAAATGGACCTTGAACGAACCAAAAGAAACAACTCCACGATGTAGAATCGAAAGTCAGCGAAGGTCTTATCCTAATGGGTAGTGCTCATAACCACCCCTTGTCAGTTGTCACATTGTTGTCCACAGGGTAGCTATAAGTTGGTTTTGTTCCGTTACAGATTCGTTTTCAAGGACGACGTGAATGCTAATTTTTCTTTTTCATGTAAAAAAGAAGATTTTCACCAAATAAAAACAGCTTCATTATGTTGGGGAAGTTTCGGTCGATAAACGCAATGACACGAGCCGTATGAATGACTCTGACTGTTATCGACAGTTTCTCGAAACAATTGGTCATGCTAATCTTGCTTCAGATGTCCGTAAACGAAACATGAGTACTTCGGCGTTGGAAATCGATGTCCAATCGAGATGTAGTACAATTGGCCCAGAAGTCTTGTCTTTGCATTTGGGCCAGGCCCACTTCTTTCTTTTTTTTTCCTCTTGGGCCGAGCCCAAGTGCAGTCGACTCGATCGATCCACGTTCTCCGTTTCCTCTTCCCTGAAATCGCACAATGGTGTTATACTGCTTTGATGTGATCTCCGCTTCACTGACGATTTTCACATCCAACGGCGCCGTTTTCTGTTGCGTCCTCCCTGAAACAGCAGTCATTGGATCGCGGTCTCGTGGTTGGGCCCGGCGGCGATATAGGGGAAATCAGTAATGCACGTCAAGTGTTCGATGAAATACTTGTGTCGAGATGGCGTCTTTTTTGAAATACCCTTGTGGCGAGGGCATAACTCAATGAAACAGTGGATGCAGGTATTGGATCTAATTGATTCGAGCATGTTAGCTTCTGTTGATGGATTGTTTCGTTTTGTTGACAATGTTGATGTAGTTTCCCTCTGTTAGGGTTTCGAAATCCTGAGGAAAGCGACTGGACGAGTTCAGTGGCTTTGTGAATCAAGCAAGAAATCATAATATGCGGAATGCAAGCTGATGAGCAAATTGATTGCGTCCTACTGACAACGTCCTCTTTGGGTGCTTGTTGGCAATGGGTTTGTTGTTCGTCATTTCTTAAGCTGAATCAAATAATTTTCGTAATGGTCAGTTGCGTTGCAGAATTATTGAATGCTGTAGTATTCTTAGGATACTTTTACTTGCTGCCAGATGGGTTCGAGGAGCGAACCAAAGGGCGTGGATTGGTATGGACTAGTTGGGCACCTCAGTTGAGGATCCTGAGTCACAGGTCCATTGGTGGTTTCTTGAGCCACAGCGGATGGAGCTCGGTGGTCGAGGCTCTTCACGTCGGATTGCCACTAATATTGCTGCCTATGTTCGTTGATCAAGGGCTCGTCGCGAGGAATGTGAGCGAGTGGCAAGCAGGGTACGAGGTGCCTAGGGACCAAGATAACGGATCATTCACCGAGAACGCGGTGGCTGAGTCGCTGAGGTTGGTGGTGGTGGACGAAGGTGGCGCGATCTATCGACGGAAAGCAAAGGAGGCATCCACGACGTTGTTTGGGGATGAGGATTTGCAGCGTCGATATATGGACAAAGTGGTGGAGTTTTTTTGCCAAGCAGTAAGAAGCAACACTTTATCATAGTATGGTGACATTTTATCGATAGGATGCTTTCACCGTATGATGTTGTATCAGGAAGTAAGACTTCGTTTCGAATAAAAATGTGGCGGTCAGCGCAATGATATACACAGGTTTATGATCACTCATTCCTCGGAAGACATATGCCGAGCATCGCAGTTGTGTGATCACTCATCCCTTAGAAGACAGCCCTCGGGCGTTCTCCATCTGCAATACTGTATAAGACTTTGATCGCTTACTGTTTCAGCTACTAATAAAGAAATGGTTGAGACGTTAAATCCAGCTTCTCGTGATTGAAGCGATTCAGGGATTTTATGTCGTCGCTTTTTGGCAAATCAACCTAGAAGATGGTAGGTTGGATTTGGATTCTGAAGGAAAATACAAACAGTGAACAATGACACATGATAGATGACAGATCACCGTAAATGATGCGACATCATCGGCCCCATAAAACTTGGAGAAGTCAGACTGCATCGCTACCTACTTTCTACAGTTCGTTTCATATGCAACATGTTTTCAAAACAGGATGCTGATGAAGATAATCAATCCTCTTGACGATCATATACGGATCATATGGTACATCATGGGGAATGCCCATCGTGTCGTTTTGACCACCGTTGATCCGATCATGGGGCCACGAACACTAGGATATTTTATGCTCATCAGCTCTCGACGCTTGACAGTGGAAGCACTCGGCCAATCAAAACGTCGAGCCTATGCACGAACTGAAAGAAGTCGCGGGCGGGGGTGTTAGCAGACAACGTCACGCCTATGCACGAACTGAAAGAAGTCGCAGGCGGGGGTGTTAACAGACATAGAGCCTGGTTATCTACTCGTGTGGTAGAGTTCATATGACCTGAAAAACAAGGAAAGCCATATGCACTCGACAAATACAATGAGCTAGATGAAACTCCTCGGTGCTTGGAGGATCAGCTGGATCCTATTTGGGAACTCCGCATATACATAAACAACGTATTCACTAGCAGTTCGCCATCCTACAACCTGCTTATATCAGAGACAGTGCTGTAGGGAAAGGTGGATGAGAGCAATGTAACACATCAGAATCATACAATGTACCGTCAACGCGCCAACTACACCTCTAGTTCTTTACATACCGAACCACTTACAGGGAAGTTAAAATACAAAACCACACTGCTAACAAGGGATGATTTAATGCTAGAAATGACCTGGGAAGAATCTGAGATTCACCAGCTCCATCGCAATCAAGGCTATCAACAGGACAACATTTTAACATTACTTAAGATGCTATACAATCCTCGCAGAGTCATTCAGGGAGCTGAACGTACCCATGATGAGCAAATCACCAAGGAAGTCGGGCAAGATGAGTGGTCTTCGCAGCCAATTCCTCACAAGGAACTCTCACATTAGCGCTTCGCTAACTATGCACAAGACTCTAACTGGAAACTCTCACATAGTGCTTTGCGAATTATACGCGACCATAACTCAAGAAAACCGACGCCTTCCATCCAAGTACCCATTAACAGCTCCAGCAGTCCGTTCAGAAATTTCTCCTAGGCCGCATTTTCAGAAAAGCCAACAGAAAGTCTTCACAGCCAAATACAAGATCAAGTGAGGCAACAGCTAATCTGTCCTTTTATTCACAGTGCTCGAACAGTTCTCACCCGGAACATGTAACTAGGTTGAGTGTCCTCATCATCTCCATTATCTGCGTCATCGTCACCACTATCATCATCCTCTTCTTCTTCACTAGAATCATCAACTCTGTTCCAGCGAGAATAATCCAGCCTCGAGTACCCATTCGCTTTTGGAATCTCAACCCATCCCTCATTTTGATGGTCGGAATTTTTCTTGACACTATCTGGTAAATAGGCAATCATAACATTGTAGGAACTAGATGTTACTGCTGTGGCCTGTAAATGAGGTCGGACCAAACCGTGAACTTTCTTTCTCTTCTCTTCTCCGAGTTTACCGAAAATGACTTCTCTTCTTGATTCCTCCCCATACTTTTGCTCTTGGACCTCATCCTCTTCTTCTTGTTCCTCTTCCTCTAACTCTGGGATTGGAGCAAGAGACTACGCACCGCTGGACATATTAGTTGATAAGCAAACAAGGAACAGCACCTGAATCAGCACTCAATGTATATGCATTATGAAACGAGGCCACTGGAATCTTGAATTTAGCAGACACATGGTCCTCAATGAAAACTCTAGCTATTGGTCATAGATAACATATCAAACATCTATACCAAAGAGCCATTAAACTCCTGAATTATCTCTGTTTAAGAACTAATCGCAATTTCTAGAATCGTCTTAAATTCAATGATATTGCTATAAAATAAGAAAAGAAATCTGCTTTAAAATTAGTATACGACAATGCATATCTTAAAAAATAGACCTTTAAGTTGAGAAGCAAATGATTAAAACAACAGAACTACCTAATGCAATACGTAGCAATATTTTCTCCTGCTTAAGGTCTTGATTATCCTGTTCAACGAGATTTTATTCGTTGGACATTATCACCCTAGCAGAGCAACTCTTTGTCAAAAAATCAATAACTGATGTATTGAGTACGAATGACTTCCAGAAACGTGAGTTACCCTGAAAGAAATCCAATACAACTTCCATTCTCTAACTTGCACACGAAAATTGCTCATACAGGGAAGATGGCTAACCAGTTGTGTCTTCAAACGGGACTGAAGATTTAGATATACTTCTGACTCAGAATCCAACTCTAATAGTCGATTGACATCAAATAATGCGCACTGGTACTCTTTGAGAGCAACCAGTGTCTGAGCTCGAAGCATCAGTGCCCCCATGTGGTTGACATCAAGCTCAAGAACTGATGTACATTCAGCAGCACCCTGTAGGGTCAGTAAATAGCGTAAGATAAATGGAGCATCTGATCCATTTGGTGCAACGTTCATCAAGTAGAATACATGACAGAATCAATCATGATATACATGAGGTTTAGCTATAGCTAACACAAGTAATATATCGCTCGTATAGATGTTCCGAACTCCATGTCAGCGAGTACGAGGAAAAACAATAGCATTCTTTCTCTGCACAAATGACAACATTAACAAGAAGTGAATAGTCGACCGAATCATAGGCTTCTCTTTGTAAGACGTGAGTCACTGGACCATTACACTACACTAAAATCATAACGAGACGGCATTGGCCTCCTATTAAATGCCATAACCAATCCACAGATGCCGAAATCGACAAGGTGATGCAATTGAGAACGAACATATAATTATAGAGACAAAACAAAAATGAGAGGACCACGTTGAAATCGTGGAGTTTGAGATAGCAAGTGGCGCGATTTCTGTGGAGAGCGATCTTCTGTGAACTCGTCTTGGCGATGGACAGAGCGTCGCTGTAAAACCCTAAGGCTTCGGTGTAACTTCCCTCGCGGTACTTCTGGTGAGCCCTCTCCACCATACTCGTCGGCGAATGTCGGCGGCAGGCTGAGAGGAGAATAATAGGTGCAGTTTCTTGCTTGTTCTCACAAGTACTTATAATCTCCGTCCTCACCCCTTTGAGCATATGAAATATTATTAATAAATTAAAATATAATTTAAATTCTGAATTAATTTAAGATTTTTTTTCACTTTATTAAAAATAAAAATGAACATTACGATTCATGGTTGGTAGTCCATTACTATGAACGGCTCGATTAAAATAAAAATCTCATATATTCTCTAAAAAGAATAGCGGATGTAATGGATGAGTTTCATCCGTTAATCTTTATAACGAATGTAATAATTTTATCGTCTGTTTTTTTAGAGGATATGTGAAATTTTTATTTTAATCGAATTGTTCATTTCTTAAAGTAACGATCATAAAAATAATCCCTTCCAACTAATACTAGCTATGAATCATTATCACCGATGAAAATATATAATGTTATAAAAATTATAGGATAAAAATAATATCTCATTACTGTACGTTTTTTGGTTTGTTACATATGTCATGGGGTTTTTCAACTTTTTTTTTAAGGTGTTTTTCACCTGGGGAAAGTTGAAGCTGACAAACTGCAGCGAACCACAAAACGCTGTTTCATGAAAAAAAATGAAATAAAGTGAGAGGGCCGGAATTCGAACAACACTGTACGATTTTGTGATTGAAGAAATATCAAAATTTTGTTTGTTTTTTATAATTCGAATGAGTATGGATCTTGTTGGATTGTACACAGTTTTTGTTTTGAGATTAAGATTTGTTTGAGATTTGATTTTCCTTTTTCGAGAAACTGCTGCGCGAATGCAGCGTTTTTTTGGCTTGCTGCAGCCTGGAGTAACTGATTTAGAATCAGTTTCTCATTTGCCTATTGATATTTGTTCATTTTATATACGTATTAGACATGAACGTTCTATGAAAATCAACTATATTTTTCGTATAGTTCAACTAGTCATGTATATTTGTCGTTTTTTTCCTGTATTTTACTATGTCTATGATTCTTTTGGAATGCTCTTGTGTCAAGGGCACGTCAAAATGAAGCGGTTCATGCAGGTATTGGAGCTCTTTGATGCTAGCATGTTGGCTTCTGGTGAATCCATCGTTTTGTTTCGTTTTGTTTGCAATGTTGATGTAGTTTCCTGTTTCCCTTTGTTAGGGTTTAGAAACCTTTACGAATGCAAAACCAATGGCTTTGCGAATCAACCGCGCGATTAAAATATCCGTGCATGCAAAGCGTGGAGCAAACTAAATGGTTTACTGACAACGTCTTCTTTGTTTGTTTATTGGCAATGGGTTAGTAGTTCATCATTTCTAAAGCCAAATCAAATAGTTTTTGTTATGGTCAGTTGCGTTGCAGACTTATTGAACGTAGTATTCTTGGGATACTTTTTGACTACTTGCACCCACTGTAGAATGATCGATCATGATGTACCTGAATCGTAATGGTTGCACCATCACGCTACTTGGAAGAGCTGACAAAATTCATAGAAGCAGAAAATATGTGTCAATGATCAATGCCACCAACTTTGCAGCAAAAAGGAGTCGCCGAGAAATTTCAGAAGTCGGAAGACATAAGATGGTGGCATTTCCGTTAACTGACAGGTAAATAGTAGTTTTTTTTCTTCCAACCGTTGCTATTGCCACATTTATGCATGAAACTGTGGTTAACATTGAAATAATGAAGGGGATGCTTGGAGCAGTTCAATTGTTTGGATGAGGGCAACCTCATGATTTGTTATTGGACACAACCTGCATCCTAACTCGAACTGATGATAACATAAACTACTACACGGTCCTGAATGTACTTGACTATCATCAAGCGTCAAGTATGAAACTCCATGGTCTTGATCAGTGCGTCTGTTCAGAATGTCTTACACTAGTCTTACCCTTCGACAGGAATGAGTTGGCTTCCTTTTGCCGCGAGGTAATCCAAGCCAGCAAAACTGAACATACAAGCTGATCGAAGGAAAGGACTGCTGAAACAATATACTGCAAGCGTGGATACCCCCGAGATCTGAATGAGCTCTTCCCTGCCATGTTAAAGGTACATACAGCATGATGAATATCATTTTCTAAATTTGGTGAATTTTTATTCTAAAATGATAGTACTTAGTTGGTAAAGCCTAATTGGCTGCCAACTGCTGAAAAATCTGGTCACTTGACACTATTTTCCTAATCTTTATCTAATTATATGAGGTTTGTCTATGTGAATGACGACACTGTTTTTCTTTCTTCCCTAGTGTAAATAAGTTAAATGAGGGAAATACTTGGACATTTGAGTACTGTAGTAGTATCATTTGAGTAATGGTCTTGTTATGACCTATCAAAGTTCAATACAGTTGCTGTCAGATTGATCATGAGTTGTAGGGCCATTTGTTGGCTTTGACGCAATAGAGACGTTTATGGTGCTTTCGTCTGCGATATCTTGCGCGATTGGTGCTCTTGATGCTAACCTTTGGATGTGCTCCAATGAAACGGAGTCTGTTGGATATGCTGTCCAGCAATGGTGAATATCATAAGATATGTTGTCTGGTAATGATCAATTTTAGAAGTTGGCAGAAAAAAATTATGGTGAATTTTATATTTGTTGGTCCCTATTCTCATGTGCTAGTTCTCCATTCAGTCATTTTTGCGATGTGATCCATGATCATATGTTTCTTACGTGATTGCTGATTTATTTTCGAGACTGTTCCCTCACCTACTTTGTTGTTTGAATTGAACGGCTGTTGTGTGTTCCACTCTTCTCTGGGATATTTTAGAGTATCAAGGCCCTTGTATTTGGGGAATATCAACCATTAAAGATCTCTTTCTATGGTCCAAACGGTAGGTCGTGCCACATTTTCCATACTGTGACCTCATACTGTATTAGAAGTGTTACATCAGTTGTGAATAATAGGAGTTTAGAAGTGTTACATCAGTAGTGAATAATAGGAGTATCTCTCAATCACGAGATCAAAAGTTTGGCATTTTCGAAAATGCTAGAAAGAGAAGAATAAGACCACGTATATCTTGTTCTTGAAACATATTGAATTGAATAAGATTATGAGTTTTATCTTGTCTTTTTTCCCTTTTGAATGGTCGTAAAAACTTGTGGCATATTTAAGACCATGTGGTC
Organism: Drosera spatulata; assembly: GCA_035668315.1. Taxonomy (NCBI): domain Eukaryota; kingdom Viridiplantae; phylum Streptophyta; class Magnoliopsida; order Caryophyllales; family Droseraceae; genus Drosera; species Drosera spatulata. The sequence continues at coordinate 4,814 of JAOVYX010016070.1, read as the reverse complement.
GGTAGGGCTGCACATTAGCTCGGTAAGCTCCGGCTCAACTCATGTTCGGCTCGTCAAAAACTCGCTCAAGGTTGTTCAATTATTAAATGAATTGAACATGAATAAAATATTAAGCTCGTTTAAATAAAGAAACGAACATGAGCAAAGTCTTGCTCAACTCGGTTCGTGATCAAGCTCGGTTCGATTAGCTCGATAAGAGCTCAAGTATGACTTGATTCGATAAGAACTTGTTAAGAACTCAAATTGTATATAAAATAAATTTTATTTGTATTTGTGTATCGAAAAAACGTTATAAGTATTTTTTTTAAAAAAAATACTATTACATATAAAAATTATCTAAAATATTTCAAACAAGATGAGTACAAACGAACCGAATCCTAAACGAACCTAATAAGTCATTTAATGTACAAGCTTTTTAACGAATTGAATGAGTCGAACTCTTAATCATTTATAAACGAACACGAGCCAAGCTTGAGCAAGGTAACAAATAGACGAGCTGAGCCCGAACAGCCCATGTTCGATCAAGCTCAACTCAATTACCACCTCTAGTGGTTGAACTTGGATCACTTGCTATACAAAAGGTGTAGCATGGGTGGTGTTGTATGCACCAATTAAACCCCTTCCCCCCTTTTTTATTTGAAAAAAACATTTAAAAAAATCTATTAAAAAATCATATTAAGAAGAAATAAACCCTAAAAAAACTTTAAAAAAATTTGGACAAAAAAACTCATAAAAAATAATCACATATTCCATGTGTCTCATATTAATCGAAACGTTTTGATACTACACGAGAATTTATGTGTGTGTTGAATATGTATAGATTTTGATGAAAGAATAATACTGTTGTAGTTTACTGTGGTTTTTTTGTGGTAGTGGAGTTTACTGTAACAGTTGAGAGAGGAGTTAGTGGATGTATTGATTTGATTTTTTTTTATGTTAAAAGGTTTTCAAAAAAAAGAACACCACAAAAAAAAAATATTTCTTTTAATATGGGATGAATGAAGTAAAAAATTACACAAACAAAAAAACATAAACCCAAAAACTACACATTCATCCCATATAGCACACCTAAACCTAAAAGATCCAAGTGCTCTTGGTGCATATAGCACACCTGCTGTACGTTTTGTGCAGTAGGTGATCCAAATCCCCATGTCGTCCCACTACACCATTCTATGCCTTCATATAATGTGTGATATTCTCAAGCTCACAAGGTGAAAGTTTTGCTTGATCCTCTGTCTTCATTGTGTATTGTTTGCTTGCTTGTAGGGAGAGCATCAATCGATTTGCATACACCGAACATGGCAGGAGCTAAAAGGTTGAAGATCGTTATGTTTCCGTGGTTGGCATTTGGTCACATGATCCCATTCCTGGAGCTCTCCAGGTACTTTGCTCAAAGAGGTCACCACATCCTGTATGTTTCCACCACCAGGAACATCAAGCGTCTTCCCAAGATCCCTCAAACCTTCGCCTCGACGATTGAGTTCGTTGAGCTCGAGCTGCCTCGGGTTGAGGACTTACCACGGAGGCCGAGGCCACCTCTGACTTGCCCGTCGAAGAGACGGAGATTCTCAAGATAGCGTATGATCGTCTCAAGGAACCAATGGAGGAGTTGCTTGTTGCTCAGTCCCCTGACTGGGTCATATATGATTTCTCTTGTAACTGGTTGCAGCCAGTGGCAGCTAAGCTCGGGATCAAACAAGCGTTCTTCTAGATCTTTAAAGCCAGCGGGGTTCACGTTGGCACTAGGTCCAGCAGAATATAGTTCTTCACAGGTCAAGTCGCCCGAGGAGCTGACCGTCCCACGTCCGTGGATCACTTTCCCAACGAAGGTTGTGCTCAAGCTCCATGAAGCCAAGAAGCTGATGACGCAGGCCAACTTTGGGAACGCCTCAGGCGTCTCGGACTTTTTCAGGTTTAAATCGGCGTTGGAACATTCCGATGTGATATTGGTTCGTAGTTGTTGGGAGATCGAGGACGACTATTTGCATCTGTTGGAACAGATTCACGGCAAGCCTGTTTTCCCGGTCGGGTTGTTGCTTCCATCAAAGCCACAGAACCCCGACGATGCAGGAGAGGATTGGGGTCTCATTCACGACTGGTTAGATGCCAAGGAGGATCGTTCCGTGATCTATGTTGCGTTTGGGAGCGAGAAAATGCCCACCCAAGAAGAGCTGACCGCATTGGCAGGAGGACTTGAGCTATCAGGGCTACCTTTCTTGTGGGTGCTAAAGAAAGAAGTGAAGACAGGAAAGGGCGAACCAAAGGGCGTGGATTGGTATGGACTAGTTGGGCGCCTCAGTTGAGGATTCTGAGTCACAGGTCGATTGGTGGTTTCCTGAGCCACAGCGGATGGAGCTCGGTGGTCCAGGATCTTCACGTCGGATTGCCACTGATATTGCTGCCTATGTTCGTGGATCAAGGGCTCATCGCGAGAAATGTGAGCGAGTGGCAAGCAGGGTACGAGGTGCCTAGGGACGAAGATGATGGATCGTTCACAGAGAACGCGGTTGCTGAGTCGCTGAGATTGGTGGTGGTGGACGAAGGTGGCGCGATCTATCGACAGAAAGCGAAGGAAGCATCCACGACGTTTTTTGGGAATCAAGATTTGCAGCGTGAATATATGGACAAAGTAGCGGAGTTTCTTGTCAAGTAACAAGCAGCATTTTATCATCGCATGGTGACATTCTGTCGCTAGGATGTTTTCACCGTATGATGTTTGTATCAGGAAGTTAGACTCTGTTTCGAATAAAAATGTGATGGTCAGCGCGATGATATACGCAGGTTTATGATCACTCATCGCAGGTTTATGCTCACTCATCTCTTCTCTTAATTGACGCAACGCAACGGATTCAGGAGCTCATATGTCCTTGGGATTTCTCAATCTGCATATTAGATTTACATTTGATTGCTTACTGTTTCAGCTTCTAATAACGAAATTGTTGTGACTCCATATCCAGCTTCTCGTGATTGAAGTAATTCAGGGATTTTAACTTGTCAGCTTTTTGGCAACTCAATGTAGAAGATCTAATGATGGAATTAGATCGCAAGGAGAATAGAAACACGGGATAACGACACATGATAGATGATTGATCACCCTAAATGATACGACATCATTGGCCCCATAAAACATGGCGTCAATTGCGAAGTCATACTGTGTTTACCATCTTACAGTACGTACACAGTTTTATACGCAACATGCTTTTCGATATCAAGACGGATGCTCATGATGCATGAAGATAAAGTGAAACCTCTTGACGATCATTTAAGGATCATATGCATCAGAACCGTCGATCATGTCGTTTTGACCACCATTGATCAGACCACGGGCCCATGAGCACTAGGATATTTTGTGCTCATCAGCTCTTGAACTTACAGTGGAATAACTTGGCCTGTAAAACATCCACGTTGATGTGTGAACCGAACGAAGTCAAGGGCGCTTGGATTAGCAGACATAGATAGCGAAATTCCTTGTCGGGTAAGTTCCGACCAGCACGAAAGGCGTACGGATCTGCCTGGTTATAAACACGTACGGTAGTGTTCATATGACCTGAAAAGCGAGCAAAGCCAGCACTTGACAAATACAGTGAGCCAGATGAAACTCCCCTGAGGCATGGAGGATCAGCCGGAACCTGCTTGGGAACTCTTCATGTACATAACATATTGACTAGTCTCACTCAAGCTGTTCGCACTCATCAAACATGTTTATATCAAAGACAATGTAGTAGGGAAGGGTGGATGAGAGGAATATAACACATCAGGATTATATACCGTACCGTCAAAAACACCTCTAGTTCTTTACACACTGACCGACTGATGGGGAAGTTCAAACTGCCAAACTGTAAGAAAGGATGATTTAATGGTAGAGAAGAGAACACACTTCAAGACTATCAGCAACTTCATCGCTATCAAGACTATCAGCAAGACAACATTTTACCATAACTGAAGAAGATATACGATCCTTGCAGAGTCATTCAGGGAGCTGAACATACCCATGATGAGCAAATCACCAAGGAAGTAGGGCAAGATGAGTGGTCTCCGCAGCTAATTCCTCACAAGGAACTCTCACATTAGTGCCTCGCTAACTATGCACAGGACTCCAACCGGAAACTCCCACATACTGCTTTGCGATTTATACACAAGATCATAGCTCAAGAAAACCCATGCCCTTGCATCCAAGTACCATTAACAGCTCCAGCAGTACGTTCAGAAATTTCTCCTAGGCCGCATTTTCAGAAAAGCCAACAGTCTTCACAGCCAAATACAACATCAAGTGAGGCAACTGCTAATCTGTCCTCATTTTCACAGTGCTCGAAGAGTTCTAACCCGGAACATGTAACTGGGTTGAGTGTCCTCATCATCTCCATTATCTTCGTCATCGTCACCGCTATCATCGTCATCCTCCTCCTCTTCACTAGAATCACCAATTCTGTCCCAGCGAGAATAATCCAGCCTCGAGTGTCCGTTCGGTTTTGGAATCTCATCCCATCCCTCAGTTTGATGGTCGGAAGTTTTCTTGATGCTATCTGGTAAATAGGCAATCATGCCATTACAGGAACTAGATGCTTCCGTTGTGGCCTGCAAATGAGGACGGACCAGACCGTGAACTTCCTTTCTCTTCTCTTCTCCAATTTTCCCAAAAATGAATTCTCTTCCTGATTCCTCCTCATAGTTATCCTCTTGGACCTCATCCTCTTCTTCTTGTTCCTCTTCCTCCAACTCTGGGATTGGAGCAAGAGACTACAAAGCGCTGAATACATTAGTTGATAAGCAAACAAGGAACAGCACCTGAGTCAGCACTCAATGTACATGCATTA
>JAOVYX010016069.1:0-25778 GCA_035668315.1 Drosera spatulata | reverse complement strand
AGTTAGTTTAATTAATTTAAATTCACAAACAAAACCCCCCCCCCCCCCCCCCCCCACCCCAGGCACACCAACATTTTAGTAGGGTTTTTTCTTGATCATTACAACCTTAATAATTAATTACAACCATCCTCGTGGGGTCGACTCTTACTTCCACTTTTACATGATTAGCTTAATTAGGGTGTGAGTAGGGGGACTCTAATTTGTACATGGGAAGATAGACATGTCAAATGTTGATGTCATTGTCGTGGACAGTAACATTGTGTCAATAATTATTTAAGGTTATTTTGGTCATTGTTTAATTCTACTATTTTTGTGAAATTTATTTTATTTTATACTGATTTTCAAATTTTTTATTGAAATATTTAATTATAAAATAATTGATATAATTTCTAATTTTTAATTATTCTTATCTTTAATATTAATTTAAAAATAGTTTTTCTTTGAATTTTAATGAAATTGAGGAGTGAGGATAAGAAAACACTCAAGTTTGAAAAATTGTTAGTGACTTTGAATCAAGGCATTTTTAACATCCTTCCCCTTTCTTAAATTCAACTACATCTTCTTCATTTTAAAATATCAACACTGGACATAATTTATCTCCTGTTCCATTGTTTGAAATAGATATGGCTTATAGCGTAGAAGTTAAAGCATAAAATATTGCAACCAACGATGCTAATAATGATGCAAACCGTACTCTTCATAAGCTTTCAGCTACGTTTATTGATGATAACACACTATGCGTTGTACGTTCTACATAAAGTGGAAGTACCTTTTAAATTGAACTCTGAACTGCTCAATAGATTGCCTGTGTTTAATGGACTTGCTGGAGAAGGCCCACATAGGCACATCAAAGAGGTACATGTTGCTTGCAAATCAATAAAGCCAATCGGGGTGACTTTTGAGAAAACTAAGCTTTATGTTTTTCCTTTAACCATACTGGGGTTTGCTAAAGATTGGCTATATGAACTACCACCTGCATCTATTACTACATGGGCAAAATTGTAATAATTATTCCGAGAAAAATATTTTCCATCATCTCGAGTCGTGACCTTTCGTAAACAAATTTCTGTATTCAGTAGAAGAGAAATGAGGGTATGCAAGAGTATTGGGAGAGATTTAAGAGGTTATGTGAGAGTTATCCGCATCATAATATAGCAGACAACTTGCTAATCCTTTATTTTTATGAAGGCTTACGACCATTAGATCGTCACATGATTAATGCTGCACGTGGTGGAGCTTGAACGAATAAAACAATAGCGGAAACAAGAATATTAATTGAGATGATAGTTAGAGGTGCACAAGTGTAATATTCTAGCAAATTTTGGAAAATATAAATATATATAACCGTTTCCCGCATTAGGGTCATAATTATTTTCACAAGATATTGTGGGTTAAGATTTACATAAGAGGATCTTATGGGTATCTTTGAAACAATTGGATTAACTTGAAACATTTAAATCCTCAATAACTCGTTAACTACTACGGTAAATATCTCAACAACCTGTCTATATACTGGTTTCAATCCACGTTAGTTTCACATCGAACCTGAGCATCCCAGTTGAGAGCAGAAACAGAGAAAAGGGTAAGTGTTTTGTCTTCGTCTTTGCTTTCGTCTCTTGTGACAGAATCCATGCAATGCTCGTCCCCAACAAAATCTGACAGCACCCAACCACAGTCAATCTTCCCCTACACCGAAAACAACAAAAAACAGCCGGAATCAGCCACTCATAGCCGGCGATGATAGCCGTGTGTGACAATGTCGGTGTACCCGACCTCGCCTGGCTTCCCTGACACTCCCCACCCCTTTCCTGACCGGATCCTGCCACCCCGACGCCACCAACACCTGCGTCGTCATCGTTGCGGCTGGATACGTCCACGCCGCCTCTCCTTGGAGTAGCCCCGTGCACGGACAACCTTCCTCGCTTCTCCTCGACTTACGCCCGACCTTCCTCGACCGCGTCGGATCTCCCTGAAGTCGCCCCAAGGCCCGACGACTCGAACCTGGCCATCACCTGCAGTCCCTCGCCCTGCCTAACCCCGCCTGAGCTTGTTTCCCCCTGTTTCGTGCTCAAACATGATGAGCAAAGGAGTTTCTCCTTTTTATTATTATTTAGCTAATGTAATGTATGCAAGTGTACACTGTTCAGAAAATTGGGGCTTATAGGTACGAACGTTACGCAGGAGCAGGATTAAGCTTTGGAATTATTTAAGGATTTTTTGATTTTATAAAATGACAAGGTAACATACATCGTTACCTTAAATTAAATATCTGTGCGTGCGTGACTTGATTTGTGTGACTGTTTGATCACATACTTGCATGTTAAATAGGAGAATAAAAATCCTGTTGCTCCTAAGTGTCTTGAATATTCAATTTGTATGCTAAAAAGGGTAACGATGTAACCTGTAGAATATTATTGATTATAATAATGATTCTTGAATACTGTTTGTTCCTGATGTGTAACACCATGTGTGTGATTGTATATTATTTTTCTAACGCACTATCAACCCTGAAAACATTGGAGAACATTACAAAAATAGCTGACCTGCATAACGTATGGGGAAATTATTTCCAAATAATCCCAAATAAAATTTTAAAGTGACTTTATATTAAATCATGAAACGTCATGGTACTCACCTGCTACACATGGATTTAATATGATTAATTTCTTGAGATATGCTTGAAAATCCTGTATTACGAATCTCATGACAGTCACCTTAATTAATTTCATGTTACATGCCTGACGATCCTTAATTATGAATGCCATGATAGTCACTTGCTACGCATGGGAGTAATGTAATTAATTTCATGTTACATGCCTGAGAATCCTGATTATGAATTAATTCCTATAATTATTAATGACTGGGAGGGTTATGGTTACATGACTAGCTAGGGAGGGTCTAATTAACCCTTTAGCGTGCACGCAACGGCATTACGAGTTGGCCATGTTTGGTTAAAATTAACCCTCTGCAGAGATCATAAAGCCTGTTTAATTGTTCCTATTACGCTCATATTATATAACTATATTAAATTCCTGTGGTAACTTCTCCCATGTCATCAACTTATAAAAGTCACGAAAATTAACATGACATGACATGTAATACATAAAGAGCCTTAAAAGATTTAATAAAGGCTAAGGGTTATGAAACAAGGTTTAACCTGATCAACTATTCTGTACATATATGTAAATATAAATATTTATATATTCCTGTTTGGCATATGATTGCTCGGTGTTGTTTGAATTGCATCATGTTTGTGCATGGAAAACGCATGACATAATAACCATGCCGGACCCCTGAAATGGACATGTACCTTGTGTTACTGGGCTTTAGGCTCACGGTTACGTGTTTGTTTCAGGTAATAAAGGAACGTGGGATGGATCGTTTCACAGAGCGTTGTCGATTAATTTCGATTTACTGTAACTTTTCATTTCCTTGGCATAAGATTTTCATGGAATAAAGGACATTATAAGTTGGGCATTTTTTGTTAGTTCCCTATGTTTCTGATACTTAAACCCCTTGTAATCTTGTCGTCTTACTTCAAATAGAATTTGGAGTGGCGGTAACGCCATGTGTCGAGCAGATATTGGACATGTGAATTCCGGTACGTTACAGAATGGTATCAGAGCCTGACATGAAAAATGTTCATGAGCCTGACATGAATAGATAAATATTAAAAAAAAATTAAGCATGAAAAGAATTGTCGTAAACCTGAATAAAAGTATACTTGACATGGATAAATGTGTTATTTCAGTCACGAAAACATACCGTAAAATGCTTGGACGTGGTCCAAAATAAGAATGCTCCACCCGTGGAAGATGGAGAAGAAGTTGAACAACAAGACTCTCATTCTGGGTCCATAGGGCTAGCAAATGTGCCAGAAAATGCACAAGCTGCTTTTGTTAATGCACCTGTTGTGGATGCTCCTTTGGTAAATACGATCCAAGCATTGGTAGGGGAGTTAGCAAAGAAAGCTCAAAAGGAAGCTGAAGACCTGGGAGCGAATGGTGATAACTATCTTCGCCGTCCAAATGCCCATCGCTATAAGCGCTTCAGCAGTGAAGGAAACCCGGCAAACCTTGAAGATTGGCTCAGAGATTTTGAGAGGTTACTTGATGCAGCTCAATGCCCTGATAACTTAAGGATCACTCTCGCTTCGTATTATCTCGAAGGCGAAGCTGATGCCTGGTGGAGCACTGTTAAGGAAAGGATCGAAGAGGAAGGATTTGGATGGGTGGACTTCAAGGCCGCAATTAGGGAAAGGTTCTACCCTAAATCCCTCCAAGATGAGAAGAGGAATGAGTTCCTCAACTTGAAACAAGGAACCATGACTATGTCGGAGTATGCTTCGAAATTCTCAAATCTGTTGCGATTCTAACCAGCATTATATGCACAAGATGTTGAAAAGCAAAGGCAATTTCTTGGTGGCTTGAACTATAGACTACGTACTGGCCTGGCTCCTCAAACCTTTGCGACATAGCAGAAGATTTACGATGGAGCAATGAAGCTAGAACGTGCTATCCTCGACCGAGATGATAACCAGGGACAAGGCTTTAAGAAGAGAAAGACTGGGTAGAACACATAAGCTGGTGGAGCAAACTCGGGGTCTACTGATAATGCCTTAAGCCAAAAGAAAGGAGCACCTTCACAACAGAGTAGCGATACACGAAATTTCTCAAGGGCGCCCCATAGCCAACAAGTTCTCAGGGAACGAGTCAGAACACTGGAGGTGGTAGCCAGAGCCAGTCTGCAGGTAATGTAAAGTACCACAGCTGTGGAAAGATCCGACATTACGCCAGAGATTGTAGGAGCGCTTCTAGAGCATGTTACCGTTGCGGTGACTTAGGACATAACACTATCTACCTATCCACAAGTGAACGGTAATCCAAGTGGCAGTATTGGGAAGCCTTCTACTTCGGGTCAATCTGTGGCTTAATCTTTAAATCCATCCGTTAATCGGAATACCAAGGGAAAACAATCGGCGGGACGAGTCTACATGATGAACCCGCAGGAAGCTTAGGATGGAGGAGCAGCTGTGACTGGTAATATTCAGCTCTTACCTCAACTTGCTTATATGCTCTTTGATTCTGGAGCAACTCATTCTTTTATTACAAAATCGTACCTAGTAAAGAATGAAATGAAAACCCAGCCAATGACCTAGGGAATACAAGTAGGTTTGCGCACGAGGGAAATAGTGACTTATGAGTTAGTTGTTCCTCCAGCGTCAGTAACGATTTGAAAGGAAAAATTTCCCATAGACTTGATTGTCTTGGATCTGCATGATTTCGAGATTGTCCTCGGAAAGAATTGGCTTGAAAGGCATAAGGCAGTTATGGACTGCGAGAAGAAAACAATAAAGCTACAAAGTCCAAAAGGAGGGACATTACTTTTCCATGGGGTAGGATCAAGGCCCGACTTGCAGATGGTGTCTGCTATGATGGCATGCAAACTTCTCAAGAAAGGAGACTTGAGTCAATGGTGCAACATGAACTTAGCATCGGTGACATACATGTGGTGCGGGACAATCCCGATGTTTTTCCAGATGATCTACCTGGACTATCGCCCGTTCATGAACTGGACTTCAGCATTGAATTAGTACCTGGTGCAGTATCGATCTCAAAGGCACCTTATCGCATGGCCCCAGCAGAGCTCAAGGAGTTGAAAACTCAACTTGAAGAACTTTTAGAGAAAGATCATATCCTACCTAGTGTTTCACCATGGGGAGCACCTATTTTGTTTGTGAAGAAGAAGGATTGAACCTTGAGACTATGCATTGATTACTGGGAGCTCAACAAGATTACCATCAAGAACCGCTATCCTTTGCCTCTAATCGATGATCTATTTGACTAATTTCAGGGAGCTAGTATGTATTCCAAGATAGATCTAGGATCATGGTATCACCAATTGCGTATTAAGGCAAAGGACATTCCGAAGACTACACTCAGGACTCGTTATGGTCATTATGAATTCGTGGTGATGCCGTTTGGTCTCACAAATGCACCCGTAATTTTCATGGACCTAATGAACATAGTTTTCAAAAAGTATCTGGACCGTTTTGTCGTGGTGTTAATTGATGACATCCTTGTTTATTCTCGTGATCAGCGAGAGCATGAAGAGCACCTACGGACCACCTTGTAGACGTTGCGAGCAAATGTGTTATATGCCAAATTCAAGAAATGTGAAGTTTGGTTGAAAGAAGTGGCTTTCTTGGGACATTTGATTTCTAAAGAAGAGGTTAAAGTAGATCCTAAGAAAATAGAAGCGGTTACCGAATGGTCTAGACCAACAAATGTTGCTAAAGTTAGAAGTTTCTTGGGGTTAGCAGGATATTACCGGAGCTTCGTTGAAGGTTTCTATAGAATTGCAATACCTTTGTCTAACCTTACGAGGAGGACGACAAAGTTCAAGTGGACAAACAAGTGCGAAAAAACATTTCAAGAGTTGAAAGATTGACTCACATCGGTGCCCGTCTTGACATTACCGAAAGGTGAAGATGGACTTTGCATTTATAGTGACGCTTCCAAGCAAGGCTTGGGATGCGTGTTGATGTAGCATGGTAAGGTAATAGCATATGCATCGAGACAATTGAAGCCATATGAGCTTAACTATCCCACACACGATTTGAAACTCGCAGCGGTAGTTTTTTCCTTAAAGATCTGGAGGCATTATTTATATGGCATTTCATGCCGGATTTTCACAGATCATAAGAGCTTGAAGTATATCTTCACACAAAAGGAGCTAAACATGAGGCAATGGAGATGGCTTGAGTTACCGAAGGATTATGATTTGGATATTCAGTATCATCCGGGTAAGGCTAATGTTGTAGCTGATGCTTTAAGTCGTAAGACCAGAAGGGCAGATGGGAGTCTTCACAAGTTGATGATTACGCAAGAGCAGTTGTTTGAAGCCTTCAGTAAGTTGAACATTACGGTGGTTTCCAAGTCCCCTACAAGTTTTCTAGGGTACCTGCAAGTCCAGCCTACTTTACATGAGGAGATTTTGCAAGCTTAAGAGAGCGATGAACAGATACAACGGATCAGACAAGAGGTTCAAGGTGGAAAGGCACCAGGATTCGTTGTTCATGAAGATTGATCTTTGAGATTCCATGAAAGGTTGTTTGTTCCGAAGGGTGAGGATTTAAAGTGGAAAATCCTTGAGGAAGCACATCAGACACCTTATTTTGCACATCCTGGAGGCAACAAACTGTATCAAGATCTTCGCCTTAGTGGGTAACATAAAACGAGAGGTTACTGAGTTCGTAGCCAAGTGTATTACCTATCAGCAGGTAAAGATCGAGCACCCAAGACCGAGAGGGTTACTACAGCCCTTGGAAATACCGATATGGAAATGGGATTCAATCTCCATAAACTTTATTGTAGGACTACCACCTACAATTCATGGTATGAACTCCATATGGGTGATAGTGGATAGATTGACCAAGTCTGCTCACTTTCTTCCTATCAAGTTGGAGTGTGGATTGTCTAGCGGACATATATGTGAATGAGATTATGAGATTACATGGTGCTCCGAGTTCAATAGTATCTGATAGGGATACTAGGTTTCAATCTCGATTTTGGAAAGGTTTACAGAAAGTGTTTGGGAGACGTTTGAATTTTAGCACGGTATTTCATCCTGCTTCTGATGGACAGACTGAGCGAACGATACAAACCCTTGAAGATATGTTAAGGACATGTGTCCTCGACTTTAAGGGTTCATGGGATCACCATTTGCCTTTAGTGGAGTTTGATTCTAACAATAGCTACCACGCAAGCATTGGCATGGCGCAATTATCACTTAGATCTTTTGTTCCAGCACTCTGAAATTATCATGTCAATCTGACATTCACAATTATCATCACAAACATACCAGTGATTCATCCTAGTCACATAAGCACATTTAACACCACGTAACAACGCTTGAAACTACGCGCCCATCGACACTCCAGACATTATCAACGTCACTACTACCGTTATACCCTTTATGGTATGACAGTCAAGACCTCTATATCAACCAAAGTGAGACAATGAGACTGTAACATGATAGGTCCCTAGTCCAAGTCTCACGTACTACTGTACTCAACAGTTCACTTAAGAGTTTGTTATACTTACCATTATATCAATCACATAGAAACGACAGACAATAGATACCCTCAATGTTATAATTGTTTCCTTGGCGAGACTTATTCAATTTCATAAGTAAGCTCTTTTCAGCTTTAGCAAAAGGGACATCCACGAAAGGGGATCAGCCAAACTAGAGCCCAGGGTCTCCTTCAGTGAGATACCCTCATATCAAAACGACCTTACATGGTCGATGAAAGAATGTCACCACCAAGTCACTGTATAACACATGTGACAGACACAACGCTTTTTATGTTTTGTACCACGGAGTTGTCCCACCAATTATGGATTTACACTCCTTTCACTCACACATCCTCTTTATACCAGCAAAAAAACATAACACATACCATACAACCACACTCCACAACACTCAGTATTTATTGCAGTCAATATTTTACGTCAGTCACATTCAGTGACTACGTCCGAAGATTCCAATGCATATTATTATACTCATGATTTTATAATACGCATCGTCACACACAATAAATCTAAATGTTACCTTTTACCACAATTCGGCATATGCACATGCTCAGCCTCGTCCTTAAATAACAATGAGTAGCGTCTCCAAGTCCTATAATATAATAGGATACGCATATTAAGACACACCCATGTGAATGATTGTTCACCTTATGGAGTTAAGCATATTTGTTCATATTTTTTTAAAAACCACAGTAGTAATATTATGTGGTGGTGCCAAGCTTTGAGAAAAGTCTTTGATACTTATTTTGATAGTCCATGATGATGATTTTATGTACTTATAATCATTAAAAGTGTTTGTGAACGTTTGAAGTTGTTTCGGGATCAAAATGGGTTATTCTCGGATTCTGTTCAAAATGATCCTTTGACACGTTTAAATCTATAGCGTCTCGTTTACAACTCCAAAAATTATTTTATAAAATTTTACATAAACTAGACTCTATTATCTTTCCAATGAATCAGAGTTTATATCATGAAATTTTACCAATAATAGAAGTTTATTCGTTAAAATTTATATTTTCTGCTAAATCAGACAGTTTAACCTTACTTCACTAATCAGTTAATAAATCCTTACATACAACTCCTAATCACTGTTCTGGAAACTACACTTTAATGGCTTTCCATTGATATAAGGCTCATTTCCTAACTCTTTTTATGTATTTCCAGATTAAGCCATAAAGTCAGTTCTCTAATCAATATTTACAGATTGACATACCCATATATTTTAATTTATATCTTGAGATTCACAACTCCAAATTATGATCTATCAACTTCATTAGTAAGGCATATGAAGGTTCAACATATATTAATATAAAAATTTATCTCAGATCCTATAATATCCTACAAAATTTCTAATCTTCGGGAAGCTCATCCTTACTTACCACATGGACGGATATCTTGTGAAGTGTTATATGTTAAAATCAATTCCTCGTCGTCTTGCTCCTCTCCATGGATGTCATCTCCTCTTCACCTTGCTTGTCTCCTAGATTCCAAGGGATTATGAGAATAGGAGAGGGGATGAAATGATTGTGATGAAAATGTCAAAGGAGATAGGTGAAGAGGAGAAGATGTTTGTGTTGGTGTAGTATGTTAGGCAAAGTGCAAGAAGTAAAGAAATACTAATGGAGAAGTTAGGCAAACGTCGGATGAAGGTAGTATTAAGGGATCATAATCCCTTATATTTGTGTGACAATTTAGTTTCACCCGTATTTAGCATATTTTTATCGTGATTTTGATAAATAAATTTTTTATCCCCGTCGAATAAATTATGACGTTCAGTAATATACTATTTTTGCTATTTATAGAGATAATAATTTATCATGAAATTTTTGGGGTATTACAAAATATGTCAAAGTGAGAAAAGTTTTCTTCTCAACCTTGTGATCTTTAGCTTTGATGCACTCCTTCAATGGCAACAATGTGTACTTGACTCCATCTTTCTCAACTCTATATATGTTCTCTCTACCCGAATGTTGAGATTCCTATAATGACAAAGGCTAACAAAGATATTTCTTATCTTTAGTTTGCTAATTATTAGATTTTAGATTAGATTATCTTTTAAGTGTTCAGATAGTTTTATCTTTTCTTTGTTTTATATTTATTTATTTAATTTCGTAGTCATTAACTCTTTTAGGAACCCTATAAATATTTTATTATGGTTAGAGTTTTCATCAATTAGAGTGGTTTAACTTTAAGAGAACACTCATTCTTCATTTTTCTTGTGATTTCAAGGGGTTGTAGATTAAAGTCGAGAACTTTAGTCTTGTCATCTACACTTTACGCTGCGTCAAGGACACATCTTTTTTTTTTTTCTAAATCGGTTCAGTTTTTGAAAAATAAAAAATCCATGGTCCGACTTGCCCTTATTCACCACTTTCTTTCCTTTTGTCGCGCCTCAATCAAATCCTATAGTTTCCTTTTTTTTCTTTTGTTAAACAGGACAATAGA
This sequence comes from Drosera spatulata, assembly GCA_035668315.1. Classification (NCBI taxonomy): domain Eukaryota; kingdom Viridiplantae; phylum Streptophyta; class Magnoliopsida; order Caryophyllales; family Droseraceae; genus Drosera; species Drosera spatulata. Next base: position 15,240 of record JAOVYX010016069.1, on the reverse strand, counting down.
TTTTCACTTTTCTGGATCTGCTCGGCCATCTTCTTTATTTTTGAAGCTAGGGTTTATTGCATTTCTCATCTCATATTATTTCAATACACGAAAATGTCTATTGCTCCCAATGACTTTGTTCTCCTCACATGTAAATTCGAGACCGAATCCTATATCATACAATTCTCACAGAGTGATGTATTTGATGAATTGGTTAGTCGGATATGCAATCGTTGGAATCACATTTCTCCAATTGATGATATCCAACTGTTTTACTCGTAAGGAGATTCAAGCCGAGATTTCTCCCGCTCAGTCAACTTCTCCCTTGCGATCGTCAACTCTTCTTCCAATTTTTTCATATATTTTTTGTGCTCTTTCAAAGAAATGAAGTCGGTCAAGGACTCATCATCCAAGCATGAATCTTGTTTTGTCCAACTGTTTCTCCGTTGGTCATCTTCTGCACTCTCATCCGGGCCATCTACCATTTCATAGACAATATGGGCTTCATTCTCGTGCTGAAACTGAGGTACTGTAGCACATATCTCACGATCTCAAGCTCTTTTAAATCAAGAGGTCCTTTGATTATTTGTGTTTTACAGGAAAAAATGCAACTATTTGTTAAAAAAAATACATAAAACATTACCAGTATAAAAAAAGCACTGATCAAATTCAGATGAGCATTGTTAAAAACTTATGAGTGAAAACATTCAATCCTTACATAATAAAATTAAATAACCTTTCGTACCATAAGATCAAATGTCATTGAATAAAGCATTTGAATGCTGCAATGGGAGCCAATATGATGAGCATGAATGTATTGAAGACCATATCTTAATAATATGTGCACAGTTATTTGTATTTAAATGCAATGAATGTATGAATCATATCCGGGAAAATATGTTGAACATCTAACAAAAATCCTATACAAGTAGGGAATAAATATCATCTAAAATTGTACAAGGATCAACTACGAATATAAACATACCTGATCGCTATCCATTTTTGTGATTAGAGGCGAAAGATTTGTCAAGAGATCTTGTAGGTTCTATCTAACATATCTTGAAAGATCCTTCTCTCTCTTTTTTATCCTTTCAATTGATTAAGTGTGCTCATAAAACCAATACTAGAACCCAACAAAACAAAAGACATTAGAAACAAGTCAAGGGAAAAATAAAACTAAAAGATTCTATGCGTTAATCGATAACAACAAAATGAACTACTTCTAAAAAAAAAAAAAAAAAAAAAAAGCCTTACAAGCAACAATGGGACACAACCAATGTAACGCCCCAACTTTTTTGATCTTTTCATAGGAATCCACGTGGCATTACTGCCGTTGGGCCTAACGCCTCAGTTAGGTAAAAACTATATTGTTGCCTTAGTCATAAAAATTAATCTAAATTCACTTATACATCATTAGTTTAGAAATTTTTAATGCACTCAATCATAACTCAGAATATCACCTTTGCAGCGGAATGTACTTCTCTTTCTAAGATCAAAATACCTTTCACACATAAGTTACATCTAGTATCAAATCTTATGTCACACTTCTCCTCCAAGTCTTGGTCATATAACAAAGAGAAGAGGAAAAACATAGAAAAATAGTTGTCGTGAGCTATAGGAGGTCAATAACGTGTCGGTCCCTTTCCCAAGAAATGCATAGAAAAAAGAAAATAAGAAAAGTTGATCACTTAGATCATATATTCCAGTACTCTAAAATCAACACCAGTCAAACAGAGCAGATTAAACGCATATATCATCTACTCCAGCATATTAGAACAAGCACATTACTCAGACAGCACAGATTCACCATGCAAGTATCGAACCAAACAATACAACCGCACCAAACATACTTCTTCCTCTCCAACTCCAGTCATTTATACGTTCACGCATATTTCATCTCGAGAATGTCCCAAATATGTTATTGGGAGCATACTAAACTCAGAATGTCTCATTTAATACTTTTATATCCTTTCTGGTACAACAGTCAAGACCTTCATAAAAAATAAATAGAGACAATGACACCGTGACACGACAGGTCCCCAATTTAAATCTCACGCATTGCTGGACTAAGCAGTTCACTTAAGACTCTATTACACTTATCATCATTTCAATCACACAGAGACGACAGACAATAGATACCCTCAATGTTATAATTGTGACTTGACGAGACTTATTCAATTTTATAAGTAAGCTCTCTTCAACTTTCGCAAAAAGGGATCAGTGCAAAAAGGGATCAGTCAAATCGGAGCCCAGGGTCTCCTGCAGTGAGATACGTATCCTCATATCAAAATGACCTTACATGGTCAATGAAAGAATGTCACCACCAAGTCACTGTATAACACAAACGACCCCTTCTACACCTAAGCGTGATCGTAGATAGGATGACCCACTTTCTCCATATCTCTTCATTATGTGTGCTGAGGCGTTTACATTGCCCCAACACTCCCTCTGAGGTTGGGAAAGCTTTTGGTATCGTGCTAAGGGGGATGTGAGAGGAGAAGGATTTAGGAATCTATCTTGGCATGCCATACACTTTGGTTACTCAAGAAAAGTGATCTTCTCTGACATCAAGAAGAGGATGTGGCATGCCTTAAGGCCATGTTTGAAACACAGGATAAAGGAAGATTGGATAACTAATCTGTTAATCCCATGTTTGGTGAAGAAGTCACACATTTATTACCAATCCCACTTAGAGGGATAACCCCTCTGATTCCCTCACTATCAATCTCACATTTCCCCATGGTATTATTAATCTCACCTATCAGGATAACTACATGAACACCACTGATCGTCGACTGTCGAGAGCCAACCTTCGGCCATCGCCCAATCGTCGACCATCGACCGTCGTTTGTCCATCATCCATCACCGCCCCCACCATGGACCGCCGCCCGTCGGCTGCTACCCAACCATCGACCGACAACCCATACCCCCGATCGTAGCCCGACCATCAACCTCCGCCCGTCGACCGCAGACTCACTATTGACTGTCGACTGTCGATCGTCCACCGTCGCCCGCTAACTATCGCCCATCGACCACCACTCGACCAACGACTGCCGCCCTTCGCCCTACCCCTAACGGTCTCCCAACCCCTAACCCTTGCTGACATAGAGGAAGATATTAGAAATTAGGAAATTAGGATATTATATTGAGTTAATTAGGATTTTATTTTATTATATCTTATTTTAGGATATTGTCTATTATATTTAGATTTCCTTTCTTTAGATATATTTTTATTAGCAAGTTTAGATTTATCTAGAACTCTATAAATAGGTTGTCATGTTGAACGTTTCATTCAGTTTTTGATCAATAATAATATTTCGAGACTTTCTCTTACTAGGGGATTCCACTTATCTCCATGGATTCGAAAACTCCTCGTGGATTCGAGGTTCTATCTCGTCCGTTAGAACGATATCTAACGAATTCGTCCTCTAAAACTCTATCTAGATTATTCATGCTTTTCGCGCTGCGTCACCTGCACTCTGCCCTACCGTAGCATAAATAGACAGATGTTGAACTTCAGTGTCATAATCCTAGTACCAAACATCGTTTATGGAAGACATAGATGGGATAACTAATCACAATATTAATAATAAAGGGATTAATAATTTTCTCACTAATATCATGTTTTATCCCATCTATGTACCAAACGAGACCTAAAGGGATGGGCGGGGAAGCTCCTTTCCTTTGCAGATAAATAAGTCCCGATCAAAACGGTCTTACAAACGGTCCCTACCTTTATTATGCCCTGTTTCAGGCTTACAGAGTGGGTTGTGACAGACCTTCAAGTAATACGTAATAATTCCTGTGGGGATTGACAGAAGGGCAGAGAAAGACCTAGTGGATGTGGTGGGAGAGGATATGTGCTCCGAAATTACAAAGGGGGTTATGTTCCGTGAGTTGGGATGTTTCAATGATGCGATGGTAGTAAAGTAACTTTGGAGATTGCTACAAATCCCTAGATGCTAGAGTACTTAAGGCCAAATACTTCCCCCACTCTACTATCTTGGAGGCCCAGTTGGGGTCTAACCCCTCATACCTCTGGAGAAGTTTCCTCTCAACCAAATCCCTTCTTTTCTTTGGGCTCAAGAGAGGTGTGGGCAACGGACGACGAACATGGATTTTCCTTGATCTATGGGTTCAGGGTCTCTTAGACTGTTTCATCCACAGACTATCAAACTCCCTCCCTATTGATGCGATGGTGGACTCCTTAATCGACCAACATCAGGAAGATAGAAACGAGATCTAGTAACAAGCTGTTTCAATGAAGCGACGACTAAGGCAATTTTGTGCATTCCGACTGGCTTAACTCACGGCGAGGATTGGTGGGCATGGAGCTCGAAGAGGAGCGGATCTTATACAGTGAAGAGTGCGTGTTGTGAAGCCTTCAATTTCAGGTTTTCCACAAAGTTTAGAGGCGACGGCTGCCAATTTTGACTGGAAACAATTATGAAAATTGGAGGCCTCACCCAAAATACAGGTGTTCATGTAGTGAGCGTGTACGGAGTTCCTTCCCACACAACCTTATCTGGAAACAAGGGGGATGTAGTCAGCACTTTGTGCCGCATTTGTGGTTTGATGCCAGAATCCTTACTTCATATCCTTGTCAAATGCGACTTTGCCCATAATGTGTGGATAAGTGGTTCTGTCATGAGGGAGCCAACCCCGAATCAAGCTAATCTCACTGAATGGTTCTTCTCGAATCTTGGGTCCTGGACAAAGGCTAAAGCAGGAGAAGCTACGATGATCCTATACAACATCTAGTCTAGCCGAAATGTTAAAATATATGGTTCTCCATGCAAGGGGGCCGGTGATGGGTATATTCTGCCATAGAAACTGTGTAGCAATCCGGTGATGGATACCCCAGTTGCCTAAATGTCCTCCTAAGTGGGAGTTATGAAATTCGTCGAGCACCAAAGGTATTAAGGAGGGGCCAGTCGGTAAGTAAATACGTCAAGAGCATCGGAGAATTCCATCCCTAAATGACCATTCCGGCCATTTTTCTAGGCAAGTTTGTAATTCTTCAATGATCTGATTTGTACATGGATCATTACGAAGCTCTAAGTCAAGGACCGTCAGCTCCATGCGAGTCAGCTTGGATAAGAGCAGGAGTTCAGCCGTTGTTTCTGAATCATCAATGCAATGGGATCGTGAAAAACCATCAGCACTTGTATTTTATTTCAGATGTGTAGATGATTGTGTAGCGATAGTCAAGCAGTTTGGATAGAACTTGTTGTCACTCCGGTGTTTGGACAGCTTGTTGTAAGAGGTGCTGTAGGCTCTTATGGTCGATGTGGATAATAAATTCACCACCAAGCAGGTACCGGTGCCATTTAGCCACAGTTGATTGAATTTCAAACATCTTACGGATGTATGTAGACTTCCCTTACATTGATGGAGACAGTTTTCGACTGTAGAATGCTATGGGATGATTCTGTTGCATTAAAACAACACCAATCCCGGATGCATCAGTTTCAAGCACAAAAGAAAGAAAGAACTCAGGGAGGGCGAGTACAGGTGCGCTGGACATAACCGCCTGAAGTGCATCAAATGCAGTGGAGGAACTCTCAGTCCAACGGAACCCTTCTTTAGTTAGCAGGTCGGTGAGAGGAGCAACAATAGTTGCACAGTTTCGAACAAATCGCCGATAGTATCCCGTCAACCCAAGGAAGCCACGGATCTGCTTCTGACTCGTGGGACATAGCCACTTGATAATTAAAGTGATCTTTTCCGGATCTGATACTACACCCTTGCTGGATATAATGTGGCCGAGAAAATCGATTGATGCTCTGCCAAAGTTATACTTGCTAAGCTTTGTAAATAGCTTATGAGAACATAGAGTTTGCAAAACAAGTTCAAGATGAGCGATATGCTGTTGAAGATCTCCACTGTACACAAGAATATCATCAAAAAAATGACAACAAATCGTCACAAGAAGGGTCGAAATACCTTATTCAAAATGGCCTGAAAAGTTGATGGAGTATTCGAGAGTCCGAACGACATGTCCATAAACTCAAAGTGTCCGTGGTGGGTACGGAATGCAGTCTTGTGGATATCTTCTCGGCCATACGAATTCGATGATATCCAGAATGAAGGTCCAACTTGGAGAAGATCGTTGCACCATGTAACTCATCAAGCAACTCGTCAACAGTGGGAATAAGGAATCTATCACGGATAGCAGCGGCATTAAGGGCACGATAATCAACGTAAAGAGCACCATGTACCATCCTTTTTCTTGACGAGTAGGACGGGAGAGCTGAAAGGAGAGCGGCTCGGACGAATAATCCCAGATTGAAACATCTCATCAACTAGGTGCTCGATCTCCTTCTGAAAATGAGGATATCCATATGGTCTGACGTTAACAGCCGAAGTTCCTTCTTGCTATGTAATTCGATGGTCAACGCTATGGTAAGGGGGAAGATGTGAAGGTTGTTGGAAAACGTTAGAGTGTGTGTCCAAAAGCTGCTGAAACACCGGGGCTGGTTTGGTAGTCTCTTTTGAAGTATTGTTGTGCTCCTCTATGTTATAAAGTATTAAAGTAAAGCATAGAAGGCAAGAACTAATACCATCATCATCATTTTTCGCAGCTTAGTTGGTGCGACAAGGTCTTCACAACGGTCCGAATCGCCTTGCAGTAGAACCTATTGATTGTTCCACGAAACTTCCATGGTGAGGCTAGCATAGTTGGTGATAATAGGGCCCAATGTTTTGAGCCACTGGACTCCCAAGACAACATCAGCTCCTTGTAGTTCTAGTAGAAAGAGATCCCAAAAAAAAAATGATAAGATTGGAGCACAAGCGATATTTTTCGACAAACCCCATTGCAACGAAGTGCATCGTCATTTCCTACTTGAACCTTGAAGTGTACGGAAGGATCAATTGGTAGTGATAGAAACTTTGCCATTTGAACGGTTATAAAGTTATGAGTGCTCCCACTAAGTACTTGAACTGAATGACCGTGTATTGTACCTTGGAGACGAAGTGCTTTGGATGATCGGTGGCCAAAGAGGGCATTAAAACTGATTTTTGGTTCTGGGTCCGGCAGAATAGGCAATGAATCCTCATCGTAATCAGGTTGTCCTTCTAGGTAGAGCAGGCTAGGGTTGCCCTTGCACTTGTGACCAACTACGAACTTTTCATCACAGTTGTAACAAAGTCCTTCGTCTCAATGGGCTTTTATCTTAGCAGCAGTCATTCTTTTGATAGGTAATGGAGCTCCCTCGGGAACCTGTTGTTGTGTCGGTAACTATGATGTGGTCTGCCTAGTGTGGCGGATGGACAAGGGCATGTACATTGTTGTTCTTTCATCTGTAAACTGGTCTTCGTATACGCTAGCAAGCGCAAAAGCATCATGAAGATCGAGAGGTCTTTGAGCAATTACCACGTGCCTAATACGCAGCTTTAACCCAGAACAAAGGTGCTACTAAGGAATTCCGAGGACAGGCAAGTTACTTTGCTCGCATATTCTTCAAAGTTTGCTTGATAATCCAAAACAGTGCCACTTTGAGTGAGTTTAGTTAGATTACCAGCCAGATCTTCATATTCAGTTGGTCCAAACCAACGTTTGATGGCATTGACAAAAATATTCCAATCACGAAGAAGTCCATCCCGAGCTAAACCTTGATACCAACGAGAAGTAGGTTTGTCTAAATATATTGAAGCAAGCAGGAGGCGATCCTCCATAGGTGTGACATAATACCTGAAGTACAGCTCCACCATGAAGAGCCAATCGGTGGGATCCCCCGAAGAAAAATGAGAAAATTGTAATTTAAGGTTGCAACCCAGAGCATGTGTGTCTGCTTGATGATGCTGTGGGGGTGCACCAAGAATACGCTTGACAACTAGGTTTTGCGAAGTTGAAGATGGAGCAATATGGTTGGTAAGGGGCGAACTTGTTGCTGGCTGCTGCGCAGGTTGCCGAGATGGTTCGCCTATCACAACAATGATAAATTCATTAAGCCATTGTTCTTACTGGGCCATTTCATTCGTGATACCGTCAAGACGTAAGTCAAGGCACGCCTCAAGTTCCCTCAATGAGAGCACCAATATAAGAGTTAGAAGAGAATAAGATATGAGAAGGGATAAGAAGTGAAGGGAGTCGGAGGGGAGTTCGGGAAGGTTAGGGAGAGTAGAAGACAAGAGAAGATTTGGATGTTCTTATTCCTTGATTATCACTAATCGCTACAAGGACTTTAGCAACAATCGTGGACTACAAAATAAGGAAACAATCCTATTATGAATTTAGACCCGAGAAGCGATGGAGGCGAATACCACAATCAAGCAACGATCAAACCCGAACAAGAATTGAAACGACAACACATAAGATTTAACGTTGGAAAAACCCGATCGTCGGGAGAAAAACCCCTATAAGAAACAATCCACTAATCGAATCACACGATTACAATGATCATCTCTCTCAACTCACTCAATCTCACCTTATGTTTTATTCAAACCCTAGACAAAGCCTCACATAATCTCTCTAACAAACCTTATATCAATAAAGAGATAGAAACAAATCCCTAACATCAGCCCAAGATATCACTATCATCAGACCCGCGCCCGAGCGTGGCCCAAGCTTGCACCCGAGCATGGCCCAAGCCCATGCCCGGGCGCTTCTTTGTTTTTCCTTGTTTGATGCTAGGACGAAGCAGTCCACGCTCGGGAGCTTTGATCCTTTTCCTACGCCCTCTTCTATCGTCCACCAGCTCTCCTTCATGACAACTTCAACAATCTACACCTTGTCGTAAGGAGCAGATGAAAACCAGATATCTCGATTGAGTAGTCAACTCATACCTCACCTCGGCACGACCTTGCACCCCGTTTTCTGTGATAGGGGTGCTCCACCACACTCTTCTTCGTTGGGATCCTGAGACCTCAAAGGCGAGGCTCACCACCTTTGCTTCAACTCTCGGCACCCACCTATACTGACCAGTCATCCTTGATGATGATCTACCACACTCAGTCCTCTTTGTCATCCGCTGATCTTTATCACTTGCATCATAGTCTGCACCACCTATGCTCTACATCTCTCCGTAATCTAGACTCCACCACCTAGGCTTCACAAAATCCGATAGCCCTTTAATGACTAACTGGAACTTCATCTGTTCGCGAACCCACTGAGATCATGTCACCTGATTCATCCCTCGGCATCTTGACACTCCTACATAGACTTCCGTCTCAGTTCTTGTATGATTGTCCTCGAAGCTTTGTCTCCACAACGATGTTCCCAATCAACCTAAACTGATTGTCCATCTTTTGAGCCTTCATCACGGCCATGACACCTCTACATATCTTTATCACTCCACCCTTCACAGACATCCTGCAACACTTGTAACTCAAGTTACCAACAGAGATCAGATTATTCCTCACATTACGAACAAATTTGACACCTTTCAAGTCTCGAACAATCCCATCAAATATCTTGATCTTAACTACACCAACTCCAAGAACCTTGCATGTGCCACCATTACCCATCCGTATGGAACCTCCACTATTGGCTACAAACTTGTGAAAAAGATTTCTACTCTGACAAACATGAAAAGAACATCCTGAATCAGCATACCAATCAGAATCAATACATTTTTTTGTCATAAAATCTTTTTGGAGATTCGATGACTATGAGATCATATAGAGCTCTCCATTGCTGTCGTGGTTCCCTTCTGCCACATTCACAGAACTCGATTTTCTCCCTCTGTTCTTCTTCTCCAGACACCTCATCATGTAGTGTCCCATCTTATGGCACTTATAGCACTCCACCTGAGCCTTGTCTTTCGTATTGGACTTGGACCTAAACCTTAAGTCTTCTCCTTCGTTGACCAGAATTGGGTTCAACTTACACGCATCAAGCACTGCAGAAATCACATCTTCAACCTTCAAATTGTCTCTTCTGTCAAGTAAGATAGTCTTGAGCGTAGAATAGGAACTTGAAAACGACTTCAATATGATGAACGCTTGATCTTCTAGATCTTCTTTCACTTCTAAACTGGTCAACTGAGTCACCAACCTATTGAACTCAAACAAGTGATCGTTTAAATCCTTACCTTCCTTCATCTTTAGATCGTACAGATCTATCTTCAATGACTGGCGGTTTGACAAAGACTTCGACATATAAATCATCTCCAGTTTCTCCCACATTACTTGGGAGAAGTCTCCGTCAAAACCTGGTATTTCACCTTTGGTACGAGACTCAAGCGAATAGTAGCTATCACCTTCTCCTCCATCTCCTCCTAATCTCCCTTCTTCATGTCAAGGGGCTTTTCGCCTTTAAGTGACTTCGATAGTCCCTACTGGACGAAGATATCCTTGATCATACTCTGCCAGATACTGAAGTTCATCTTTCCATCGAACGGCTCGATCTAGAACTTCATCATATTCATCATCTTCTCGTCTGCACAACGTGCCAACTCCAAAAAGGTTCAATCTTTATCAAAGATCCAACCTTTATCGCAAAGATCCAATCTTTTCCTTCAAAGATCCAAATTTTTCTCTACGTGACACAACCTGGAGCTCTGATACCACTTGTTATAAATTTAGACTCGAGAACTGATGGATCTGAATACCACATTCAAGCAACGATTAAACACGAAAAAGAATTGAAATGACATCACATGAGATTTAACGAGGAAAAAACCCGATCGTCGAGAGGAAAAAAAACCCCACAAAAACAACCCACTAATCAAATCACACGATTACAATGATCGTCTTTCTCAACTCACTCAATCTCAAATTGTGTTTCGCTCAAACCCCAGAGAAAGCCTCACACAATCTCTCTGACAACCCTTATATCAATAAATCTGATACATGGCTGTTTATAGGCCCAAAATAAATCAAGAGATAAAAATAAATCTCGGACCAATCTCGTATCGACCCAAAATATTGTTGTCCCCAGACCCGCGCCTGGGCGTGGCCCAAGCCTGCGCTTGAGCGCTTCGTTACTTTTCCTGATTTGATGCCAGAACGAAGCAGCCCGCGCCCGAGCATGGACAAGGTCTGTGCCTTTTCCTGTGCCCTTTTTATGTCGTCCACCGGCTCTCCTTCATGACAACTTCAAGAAATCCTAAATAAGAATAGTAGCTTATTCTAGGAAAGCATCAAATCAGCTAACTTGATTTGGGTTGAACATCCTTGATTTAAGGACAATAATCATGGAGGTAGATTGACGTTTTCCTTGTTTTTGTACTATGCCTCGGTTGCTCGTTACTATTGTTGGGCAGCTGCATTATTAGGCTTGTTACATCCACACTAGTTAATCGAACTCAATCTCCAAAAAACTGAGTTTCAACCTAATTTTTGAGAGCCTGGAGTGGATTTGAAGATCAAATACACAATGGTTATTGTAGTAGTTTAGTTTCATCCCTTTCCTTTTTCCTCCAAAAACTTTTTTTTTGTTTTCATCGAAATTATGAAATGGGCCTCTTTTGTATTCATCCAGACACCAAGTAGGAAAAAGGAGAGAAAATGATGTTGATCCTCTCTTTGCCAAACTGGTGCAGGGGAGTTCAGTATTCGCTTTCTTCATATTTCGGGTCTAATTCTTTGCACTGTTGTAGTCTATTTTTACAATGGGGTTCTATAACAAGAGGTTGAGCTAAGCAAAATCTGCAAAAATTGACAACAATGTGGATGCTCTTATACTCTCACCGGAGTTTCTTCTTTGAACACTTCATGTAACGTCTTGGAAATTCTTGTCCAATTTCTGCTTGACACATGACGTTACCGTCGCTTTGAACAGGTTCTTGAAGTAAGGTGGCAAGAAAACAGGAGGTTTAGGTATAAAACATATGAACATACATGAATAAATCCAAATTTACAATATCCCTTATTACATGAAAATCAAATCGTTCAACAATAAATAGAAACTACTAAGCTAAAATTATCGTGTCAGACTTTTCAAGCGATCCCCTTTCATCATCTCTTATTACCTAAAACAAACATATAACCGTGAGCTCGAAAACCCTGTAACACAAACTATATGTCCATCTCAGGGATCCGGCATGCTTATTATATTATGCATTTCTCATGCACAAACAGTATGCAATATAAACAGACAAAAAAACAACCATATGTCACACAGGGTTCAATATACACGAACATAACTTTATGCTTGAGGAATTTATAATGCGCTATTCAACAGGAATTGACCGTTGTCGGTCCATCAGGATTTTCATATCACTTGATTTAATATTTATAGACATTTTACGTGTTGATGGTGTTGGAAGAGTTACCACACGATTTGTCACCTAGTATGGCCATTCTAGGGACAACTAATAAGTTTAATGGTCCTCTACAGCAGACCCCAGGAAGGTAATTTATTTACCTTAACATAACCTTGTCATTGCGTGTATGCAAAGGAAATTTATCCCCCTAACTAGTCATGTAACACGTAACTCTCGTAGTCATTTATTTCACAGATTCAGGATTTATCAAGGAACCAGAAATCAGGATACTTAAGAATCAATAACAATTTAATTCCATGTATAGCAGGTGACTACCATGGCTTTCATGTTATGTTATGTATTAGGCACACAGGTAGTCACACATTATAGCAGATGCAAGCATATCAAGTCGTCGTGGTTATTTAAAATATTCTATAACATTCTACATATTGCATTTGTAACGCCCCGACTTTCTATTACTTATTAATGATACATATGACGTTACTGTCGTTGGGCCCAATGTCTCAACTAGACAAAAACTATACTTCTTGCCTTAGTCATAAGAATTAAGCTAAGTTCATTTGTACATCATTAGTTTAGAAACTTTTGATGCACTCAATCATAACTCAAAATATCACCTTTGCAGCGGAATTTACATCTCTTTCTAAGATCAGAATATCTTTCACACATAAACTACATGTAGCATCAAATCTTAGATCACACTTTTCCTTCAAGTCTTGCTTCTGTAATAAAAAAACAAAGAAAGACACATAAAAATAGTAATCGTGAGCTATAGGAGCTCAATAATGTATCGGCCCCCTTACTAGGGGTTACACGAGAGAAAAACGTAAGAAATGATCACTTGGATCCTTTGTTCCAATACTCTGGAATAATCATGCCAATCTAGCATTCACAATTATCATCACGAGTATACCAGTGATTCACCCTACTCACATATGCACACTTAACACTACATAACAACGCTCGAAACTACACGTCCATCGACACTCCAAACATTATCAACATCATTTACTATCGTCATACCCTTTATGGTATGACAGTTAAGACCTCCATATCAAACAAATTGAGACAATGACATTGTGACATAACAGGTCCCCAGTCCAAGTCTCACGCACTGCTGCACTCAATAGTTCACTCAAGGCTTTGTTATATTTACCATTATATCAATCACATAGAGAGAACAGACAATAGATACCCTTAATGTTATAATTATGTCATTGGCGAGACTTATTCAATTTCAAAAGTAAGCTCTCTTTACATTTAGCAAAAGGGACATCCGTGAAAGGTGATCAGCCAAACCGAAGCTCAGGGTCTCTTCCAGTGAGATACCCTCATACCAAAATGACTTCTCATGGTGGATGAAAAAATATCACCACCAAGTCACTGTATAACACCAACGATAGACATAATGCTCTTTGTGTATTATACCACGGAGTTATCTCACCTATTATGAATTTGTACTCATTTCACAGCAAATAAGACATAACATACACTATATAACAACACTCCACAGCACTCAGAATTTAGTACACAACACACAGCAGTTGTAGTCAGTATTTTACGTCAGCCACATTTGGTGACTACATCCAAAGATTCAAATGCATATTGTTATACTCACAGTATAATAATGCGCATCACCACACACAATAAATGTAAACGTTATCTTTTACCACAATTCTTCACATGCATATACTCAGTCTCCTCCTTAAGTGACAACGAGTAGCGTCTTCAAGTCATATAATATAATAGGATACGCGTGGAGTTAAGCATATTTTGTTCGTATTTCTTGAAAAACCGTCATATTAATATTATGTGGTGGTACCAAATTTTGAGAAAAGTCTTTGATACTTATTTTGATAGTTCATGATGATGATTTTATATATTTATCATCATTAGAAATGTTTCTGAACATTTGAAATTGTTTCGGGATTAAAACGGTTCATTTTTGGATTCTATCCAACATGACCTTTCGACACATTTAAATCTATAACTTCTCGTATACAACTCCAAAAATTATTTTGAAAAATTCTAAATAAACTAGACCCTATAATATTTTCATAGAATTAGAATTTTTATTATGAAACCTTACATAACAGTTTATTCGTTTAAGTTTATATTTTCTACTAGATCAGATAGTTTGACCTTGCATATAATTTCAAATCTAGATTTTTAAACTGTTCTGAAAACTAGACTTCAAGACTTTCCATTGATATAAGGCTCGTTTTCTAACTCTTTCTATGTAATTCCAGATCAAGTCACAAAGTAATCCCTATAACCAGTTTGTATAGATTAACATATCCGTACGTTTTGATTTATATCTTGAGATTAACAATTCCAAATCATGATCTATCAACTTTATCAAAAACTAGACATATGTGAATTCAACATATATTGAAATCGGAATTTATCACAGAGCCTATGATTTTTCACAAAATTTTTAAATAAGATGATCATCTTCTCTTATTAATAATGAAGGATCCTCGTTGCCTTGTAACCCTAAATTCTCATCTTCTCCTCAAATTCTCCTTCTTCTCTTCTCTTGTTTATCTCTTCTCTTGCATGACAAGAAGTGATAGTGGATAATCAATGGTATTTAATGAATAATTAGTGGATAATTAATTTAATTTAGGTGGAGTAGAAATTGATATAAAGAAAAATAAGTAACAAAATTAGGTTTATGTTATTTTCGTATAAATACGGTATTTTTGTATTAAGACTTATCTTCCCGTGTTTTCGTATTAGGGTTGTATTTCATTCAAATTTGACATTCTTTCCTTATTATATCGTCAAATAAGTCTTTTAGCCTTGAAAAATAAATTATAACGTAAGATTCTATACTATTCAGGTTAATTATCGTAAAATTAAATTTTACGAAATTTTTCGTATTCTTATCATATTTTTATCATGATTTTTTACAAACGAATTTTATATCCTCATTAAATTTTTCAGATCTTTACAGCAGTGTAATACCCGAGAATTTTGGGAGTTTTGAGACGAATATATAACGTTATGATTTTTAAAACAAATCGTACCAAAAGGTTATATATTTAAATCTAAGAAAATATTTGATTAATTAAATCAAATATGA
>JAOVYX010016068.1:0-55329 GCA_035668315.1 Drosera spatulata | reverse complement strand
GTTTATTAATTTTTGAACTATTATTTGATCATAATTTTTATATTTATTTGATCGTAATTTTCTGGGGCTTTACAATAAGTCTTTAAAAAATCAGAATACTTTATTAATTTAAACTCATTTCCATCATCTTAAAGTCCTTTACCTTGTGTGTGTGTGTGTGCAAGAAAATAAAAATCCAAAATTTCGATCAACTCAAATTTAGTTAAGGTGTCTATTCTAGTGCTTAGTTTCTATCGTCCATGTGGGATCGATACTCTTGTACTCTCCACTCTATTCATGAATGACACATGCACTTGCGTTGTACATTCAAACAATGATTAGTTTGGTAGCGTTCGCAACACAAGTTCTCCCAAGCAACCAAACTCCTGTTTAAAGCCGCACCAAACCACAGAAAAGCCCTCAACACAGCTTCTATTTCATCAACGACTCCAATTGGGAGAAGAAACACTTGGGACCAATAAACCTGGATGGATAAAAGCATAGATTCCACCAACTGAGCCCTTCCAGCATAGGATAAATATCTTGTAGTCCAAGTGAAAACTCGAGCAGTGATCTTATCTACCAAAGGCATATACTGAGAGAGCTGAAGTCTTCGAGCAGATGCTGGGACTCCAAGATATATGATAGGGAAGACACCTTTGTCCATGTTCATTAGCTAAAGCAGTTCATGTTCCTACACTTCACTAACACCACTAACAACGAATTGGCTCTTGCTCAGATTAGCTTGAAGCCCTGACAGATTAGCAAAGCTATACAGCTCAGCCTTCACAACTGTTAAAGATTCCCTGCTAGCTTTCAATAAAATCATCAAGTCATCGACAAACGACAAGTTAACAAGCTTAATTCTGGAGCACTTGGGATGATATTGAAAAAGGAGAGAATAGCTAGCCTTCATTAAGGCCCGTGACAAATATTCCATAGCAATAACTAACAAAAGAGGTGAAATAGGATCAACTTGACAAAGTCCTCTCTTGCCATGAAATAAATCACTGGATCTACCATTTATATTAATGGTATAAGCGACTTGAGTAATGCAAGGTTCGATCCAAGCCATGAACTTTCAAGGAAAGCCCAACATGAACATCCATCTCAACCAAAAATCCCAACGCAAGGAATCATACCTTTTCGTATATCCACTTTTGCTATACATCAAGGAGACACATGCTTCCTCCCATACAACAAGCAGTGCCTAACACAAGCTCACATTGTCAATGATGATCCTTCCTTTAACAAAAGCATTCAGAGAGCAGCGTACAGTATGATCCACCACCAATTCTAACCTACTGCATAACATCTTAGAAATAATTTTGTACAAGGTACTATAGCATGCTATAGGTTTGAAATCAGCCAGTCTTGATGCATTTGGACATTTACCAATCATACACAAAGATGTGATATTGATCTCCCTCAAGAGTTCACCTTTGGAAGAAATCCAGGATGCTTTTCATAATGACCAACAATATCCCAGCTTTTCTTGAAAAAGAAAGCATTGAAGCCATTAATCCTTGGAGCTTTACAGTCATCAATACCCTAGAGAGCATCCTTGACATCCTTTGGAGAGAAATTAGCAGTAAGTAGCCCCCTATGCTCCTCATAAAGTACATTACCCAATCCACAAACCTCAGAATTCAGAATACAGGGGCTATCCTGCTCCTGCCCAATAAATTCTCCATGAATAGCTTTATCTCATTCAACATATCATTCTCTTCAGTGATACAACTACTAGCATCAGTAATTAGGCAAGATACTAGAGTTCTCCTTCTCCTCTCTTTGATAACACTATGAAAATACTTATTATTTCAATCCATCAAAAGGAGCCTGTCTTCGTTAGCACGTTGCCTCAACATATCATTATCAACATCATATAATCCTGAAGCATGCTAGAACTTCTCTAACCCTCTTCAATAATTAATCAGAATGACAACATCTAAGGTCAGCCTGCAAGCCCAGCAAATTTTGTTCCTACTCTTGAATCCTAATAAAAATGGTTGAAAAATATGTGTTATGCATTTGCTTAAGTGGACACCTCAACTTCTTCAGCTTTTATACAACCCTGAATAATAGACACCCAATAATACGTTCTTCCTAAATGGGCTTAACAAGGCCCAAGAAATGAGGGTGTTTAACCCATGAATTGAGAAATATAAAGGGAGAAGAGTAATTAATATTGTCACATACCCTTATTAAGATATGACTATGATCTGAGTAACAAGGCTCCAAAAAAGTAGTCACAATCTTCTCATATTTCTCCAACCAGAATATGTTTCCCAGAGCTCGATCAAGCTTGATGCGTATCTATGAGTCCTCCCCTTAGTTGTTAAACCATGTGTGAAAACATCTCATACCCTTCAAATCAACCAAACCACACAAAGAAAAGCAATTCATCAACTCAATACAAGGCTCCACATTGATACCATCATAGCCTATTTTCTCTTCATGATACACAAAAGCATTGAAAACACCACACACAAGCTAAGGTTCTTGAATAGAGTTTCCCAATAACTGCAGATCATCCCACAATTTAGATCTCCCCCATGTTGAATTCGAGGCATAAATGATAGTCAATATACCAGCAAATTGACTATTTTTTAACCTCACCTTGCAAGTCAGCATCTGATCTGAAGCCTTCAAAAAAGATACATTCCACATATCCTCATTCCACGCAACCCAAATATGACCATTTATTGCATAATAATAGTTATTAAGGTATTTCCACGAGCCAAAACACACCTTACTAACTCTACCAAAATGCTTAGCCTTTACTCTAGTCTCAAGAAAAGCAATCAAGTTTATTCTATGAGCAGCGATAAAATGTCTGAGAGTACATTGCTTATCAGACTTATTGATACCTCTAATGTTCAAGGACCAAATCATTTACCAAGGAGAGGAAGAAGTATTATCCCCAGTTTATCCTGGATCACCTTCTCCAACCAAGCTTCATCAAGGGTCGAGAATCTGTTAGCATCCACATTCGGCTGAGCAATAGGATTAGTATTCATGATAGGATCAGCAGATATATTAAGATGGAAAACATGCTCCTTTCCTTTAACATCAGACGAGAACATCTTGTTCTTAATAACAAACCATTTACCTTGACTGGAATCCACAGTAGGACCTACTATGCAGCATTATCAGGTGAAGGAGTAACCTTAGGCTTCCAAACCTGTTTTGGTTTAACTAAACAGTCTTGTCCCAAATATCCCCATGCCTTACAAGATGAGCATTTCAGAGATTTCCACTCAAAGACTACATGTTGCACATGGCGCTCACCATCAGGCCCTTTGAAAAAAAATTGCTCCACTAAATCCTTTTTCACATCCACTTCAACAAGTAGCGTAGGATAAGAAAGTCTCCCCTTGGCCACAGTGGCATGGTCAGTACATATAGCTTTCCCAACCCTACTAGCCAGGTTCTCCCATGAATTTTTACCCCAAAACTGGAGTTCAAGATTCGAAAACTGAATCTATGTTGGAACTAAATGAACAGCCTGCTCATCGAAGACAAAATCATGGCTCCATTCTCGAAGTACTAGAGGCCTAGTTCGAAGAAACCAGGATTGACTCAGTATCTTTATCTTATCAGCTTCAGATGAGAATCGAAAGATATAGTAACCCTGATCATGCAGATGGATCTCTGACAACATAACCAACCATAGCAGTAAAAGAAACTGTATTCCCCAACAAATACCCAACAAGAGCATGATTCCTGTATTTCTTTTCCTCCTCAACATCATCCTTACCAAAACTGTTTAGTTTTTATTATAATATTAATTCTATCCATTAAAATGTATAATTTGCTAATTGAATACTTTTAGTCACCCCCTAGTCATCATTGTTTGATTCCTCATCCTCATCCTCTTCTCCTTGGTTATCTTCTTCTTCTATTTCTTCTATTTCTGTTTCTTCTTCAACTTCTTCTTCTTCTTCTGTCTATTTCTCATCTCCTCCTGCTTCTCCTTCTTCTCCTTCTTCTTCTTCTCCTCCTCCTCCTCCTCTTCCTCCTCCTCCTCCTCCTCCTCCTCCTTCTTCATTGTCTCTTTCTTCCGTCTCATCATCTTCTTTACCATTATTCACATCTTCTTCCTCCTCTAATGGTGCAAGAAGGGGAGGATTGATATTCGCATCCCCTTGAAAAGTTTCTTCCACTGCTTCAGAGGCGTCGTTTGTCGACGTCGATTTCATTTTGAACACTGCCCACCATTTATTTCGTCGGGTTAAGCATCCTTGATAAGAAGCAAAATACACTTGAATGGTTTGAGTGAAAAGCACAAAAGGATCATAGAGGTATCGATAACTACTCGTTTGATCAATATCAACAAGGCCAGAGCTAGGGTGCACGCTCAATCCCAAGACTAAGTCAAACCCTCTCTACGTGCATCTACTTTTGCATCACGAGCATCGAGCTCTCGTGCACCTCCTCAGATTCCGGATGTTGATCCTAAAACTCCTTTGCATCCAGTCACCCATTGGTAATAATTTTTTGGCTTCTTTTAATACAATCCTTCATATATTGTCTCTTTTCGTATTGATTTTATATATCATTATAAACTTTCAGATTTTATCACACTGATGTGGCCTATACCACCGTTGAATCATTCAAGGCTATATATGAGGATGCCTGATTTAACTTTGGAGAGGTTTCGAGGGAGATGTTCGGTTGGTTCGCGATATGTATGTTGAATTTTATTTTTACCTGTATTACTTTAATTTTCAATTTCTCTATCTTTTTCTGGTTTAGAACTTATGATTTTACTTTTTCCAGACTCAGTATACTTAGGACAGTTCTTCAGATACCTAGGTACTGACAGCTTAGGAGGAGAAGTTACAGGTTCACATGAGGGACGACATCTTTAAGGCTCGGAAGGACCTCTTGGCACCTGAACACGGAACTGATAGGGTGATCACTTGCATTTCGTACGAGATTGTGGAGAAGCTTCTCGAGAGGTGGTTCATCGATCCTGTCATACACAAATCACAGGTCGTCATACAAAATAGGGCTAAGGAAAAGGCGTCACACACAGAGGGTAGTGTGTCTACCATCCTTATCGAGAAGCGAATGATAAATTTTTTTCATTGTAGTCCTTTGTTTCTATTTATTTTGTCATAATTAACTTATTATTTATAATTTTGTGACTTTGTTATAAAAATTAATGGAGGAGGTGAGCTTGAAGAGGAAAACGACACAGATGAAGGTGTATGTTGAGACTCACAAGAAGTTCGATGTCTCGAGCGTGGTGGAAGCTATCAAGGCGAGGAAGTCGTTGGCAAAAATTCCTCTGGTTGACAAGACGACGACTTAATTTAGGTTAAATTCAATATTGTTTTTTGGTTTTTTTATAAATATCGAATTTTTATTTTTATTTTTTTTTGCATTAATTGATTTTTTTAATAAATGCATTAATTGATTTATTAACATTGGTGATGTAGGATGCGTTTTACGAGAGATTTAGCCAGATGTCAAAGTCGCAGGTGGATGCGAGTATGGATCCCGAGACTTCGTCGCAACAGCTTGCGACCGCCATAGTCCAAGTGTATCTCGAGGTTACTGGCACGATGAAGGGGAGGATATACGCTCTTGGCTTTACTGTGAGCCGATTCTATCCTAAATCTGTGCTCGGTCATGCATCCAGGACTCAGTCCCAGTCTTCTCATTGTGTGCCCGAGAATTATTATCAATTGCAAGATGAGGTTGTCAAGCTTAGAGAGATCGTTGCCACATAGCAGGATGCCTACACTTCCCTCCAGCGAATGGTTGTCGGCCAACAGGAGGAGACGAGCATGCTACGATAGCAGATGGTATGTCTTTTTGTCAAGATGGGGATGGATTCTTCAGCCACTTGCCAACCGATGCTGGGACCAGTTTGTCTCGATTTTCTCCTCCGTTTGATGACGATGCATAGCGGGACGTTAGATTAGCAAACCATTGAGGGCCTTTATGTATTTGTTTGTATTTTGCATTGTAAAATTTTGGATTAGATTGTTGTTTTGGTTGGATTATAATAGACATGAAACAAGTACCTGTATCTTTTTCCGATTTCAATAATATTTAATTATTTTTTTAAATGAAATACAAAATAGCGGTCGAAATTCGTCTCATGAAGATTTTTTGTTTAAAAAATTAATTTAGAGACGGATTTCCATCGCTACAATTCAAAAAAAACTAAAAAAATTTAGAGACGGAATTTCATTCCTAAATATGACTAGTTTCTTTTTTTATTTAAATTTAACTAAAAATAGTATAAAAAACCTAATATATTAAAAAAATTATATTTATGGCGACGAAATTCCGTTGCCAATATGCTTATTTGGGTTTTATAAACATAAAACTACACACTTATGGCAACGGAAATTCGTCACCAATATTCTTATTTTTTTTTAGGAAAATTACTTTAGCGATAGACTTCCATCTCCATACTAAATTCATTTTTTTTTAATTTAACTAAATAAAATTAAATTTAAAAATATGATAATAAAGGTTTAACGACGGACTCCATCGCTAAATTCGACAACAATGAACAAACATTAAATCAATTTTTTAGCAACGGAAAGTCAATCCATGATAATTTTCATGTAATTTTGAGACGGATCCGTCGTCAAAGGTTTAGTGACGAAGCTGTTAGCAATGGATTTTATTTTGTTAGCGACGGGTTTTATCTATTTCTAAAATGCTATTTTTTTATAATGGCACCAATATCTTTTAACCATTCAGAGCTTATTGCAATGCACGAGACTAACTGTGAATGTATGTCACTGAGATCCATGAAACAACATATACAGAAGTTATGTGGGTTGCCTTCAATTTGTGAAAAGTATAATTTTATATGAAGATAATACACCTTGTGTCGCACAACTCAGAGAGGCTACATCAAAGACAACAGAATACAACATATAACACCAAAGTTTTTCTAGTTACATGATCTTCAAAAGGAAGGACTTATCGATTTGTGACAAATCCGTTCAAATGACAATTTCACAAATTTATTCACAAAAGTATTATCGGGAGCAACTTTTATGAACCTCATAAGAAGGAATAAGAAAATTTAATAATCTTCTTTACCAAAATTTCAATGTTGAAAGGAGTTTTATTTAAGGGGAAGATTGTACTCTTTTCTTCGTTAAGATTTTTATCCTACTGGATTTTTCTTGATAAGATCTTAACGAGGCAATCTTAGTCGGTGGTAAATACATCAAGGAAGAGTGTTGTAAATTATGTAAAATAATTACCTCTTGAAAATGATATATTTATACCTAAGTCTAGATATTTTCTTTAATTCTCATCTACTTTTGTGGCTATTAAGAAGCACACCTAATTAATTATTAATTAGATTTAATCATCTTGATTAGATGATAAAAGATTATGGGTTAATTAATCATTTTAAATATTATAAAAAGAACTCATTTGTAAAGTGTTATGCATATATTTTTTAAGGGAAGAAAATATCTTTTTCTTTTTCTATATTCTCTCTCTAAAATAGTTAAATTATTTTGTTAATTTCAATGTTTGTGGTTTGATGAAATCAATCTGCATCGGTTCAATATGTACGAACACTTGTTTTATAACAATAATGTATATATAGATCTATATAGTCTCTCTCCACAAGTATTTTCAATAAATCTTATGTCTCGATAGAAATATGGGAGTTAGATACGTAGCAACATTCACGTGGGGCGCAAAAACATTGAAATTCACAAGTATCATTAAGGGTCAGCACATGCATGGCAGCATGGGGAAGCTATTGGAGAAAGGGGAAGTGTAGTATACCATCAATTTAACTATAAACAAACTGTGTTGCACGTTTTCGGTGACAAGATTGTCCGGATCAACTCGTGCGCTTTGATCGAAGTCAAAGAGTCTGACCAATATGGATTTTGAGGTTAGTGGGATTCAAACCCAAGACCTTAAAAAAAAAGATTAAGTTGAACACCACTAGACCAACTCAAGTTGGTTTCTCACATGCTCAACCTTTTATTTCAAATTATTCCAATAGTGTGTATATATGTTGTGTCCCTTAGCTTGCGGAAAGCTGTTCAAGCAGTTTAATCGTTAATATTCAGCAGTCACTTAAGAAATCTTGATCTCTTTCATTAATAAAACACCAAATTTAGTATCAAACGATTTCTTTCTCAGAATATATACCCAAGTACTCGAATATCAAAAAGAAGTCTTATTAAATCTTTTATTATCTATTTGAATCTTAGTGAATTATAATGTTGTTAGAAATAAATAGTCCTGCAAACAAACAACTTTTCAAATATTTAGTACGCCATTGGTGATGTTAGTTACATCCTTGTTGAATTTTATAATTGTCACATACTTTTGGAGTCCCAAAGTTAATTACTGCTAGTACTATTTTGCCTAATCTCTTTTATTGGAGTCCCAAAGTTAATTACCGATCGATTCTTGTGAACACAAAGGAACCTTTATCACTCACCCACTCCCCTGGGCACTAGTCCTAGTTGTGTATACACCATACTATATTGATTAGGACCTGATTTAAATATGTAATCTATGTCTTTCAGTTAAATAATTTAATGGTTAACATGCCAAGCACACTTAAGGGAATCTATGACTTTCGCGTACCATATTGCAAAATACACATTTGAGTGGGTCCTATAAGAAGGCAACGGTTAAATTATTATTGTGCTTGTCATTATCCATGTAGCTGTCTTCGTTAATGAAAGCTTTTTCAACAAGTTGGCTTGATTAATTAATCCAAATCTTGATTAACTTATTAATTTTTATAGAAAAGTTGGAAGAAATGTGCATGTGAACTTGATTCTACTGAACGTCTAGCTTTCTATGTTGGTGATTTATATAAGCACTGAATCACAAGTCTTGTTTACTTGTATTTCTAAAGGATAATTAAGTAACTCTTACAGTTCTGTTGTGTGAAAGCGAGTGTTACACATTCTAAAGACTACATCAACCAACATACCAGAATTTGAAATAATTGTCTTGGTTGGAAGATCAGTCACGTTCATACTTGTCAAAAATACTTACTCATTTATACTTTTATTTGATGATTTTGATCCATTTTTTTTACAAATACAAACACCGGGTTTAGTTGAGCATATCACATTAGTATTTATCCAAGCCCAATTTAGCTACTCTAAGAGCGAGTTCAATGCATCGTGCTATTTTGACATAGACATAGTCATATTTTGATAGTAAATAGTGCCGAATGTTAATGTTTGCTAATGTTGCTCTAGTGATACTGTGCTATATTTTGTCAATGTTGTTTAATGAATGATATACAAAGTGACACATGTATTTTTTTTTCTTTTAAATTTTTGTATTTTGTCTCTTTTTTTTGTTTGGATATGCCACAAAAATTGATGTGCAAGTAAAAAATGCCATTGGCATTTTGATGTCAAATATGACAACCATTATAGTAAAAACTCAAATTTACATAGAAAAAGTACATAGAAAAAGTGAGTCCATTGAAATTATATTTGTAATATCATTATTATTTTTTATCAATAGCACCTCACTTGCATATCACATTAAACTTGTTCTTAGGACCACAAATCCAGGCCATATATAGTTCCTTAATGGACCAGTATCTGACCTTGTGATAGCTGTCAATATCATCTTGGGCCATTATAGGCAAACATTGAACCTCATCTTTTGGGCCTTGTGCTATTTAGACCTTCTGATAAGGTACGTTGATATGGATCGATCTT
This sequence comes from Drosera spatulata, assembly GCA_035668315.1. Taxonomy (NCBI): domain Eukaryota; kingdom Viridiplantae; phylum Streptophyta; class Magnoliopsida; order Caryophyllales; family Droseraceae; genus Drosera; species Drosera spatulata. The sequence goes on along the minus strand of JAOVYX010016068.1, from coordinate 45,646 downwards.
ACTCCTGTATCCCTAGTTCGATCGTAAATGGAAAAAAGAAGAAGAAGAAAGTTTTTACTAATATGTTTTGTGGACCTAATGAGATAACAAAACGAGTTTTTTATTTTTTATTTTTAATAAGGTCCATTGTGGGCGTATTTTATTACTCCTTGTCGACTTTCAAGGCGTAAATTACATGATTGAGAGCGAAGGGAGCCAGTCGCCTAATCCATGGCAATCCGAAACATAAGATGCCATTTCATGAGTCGTACTACTCGCCCTCCTTTTAACCCAAGATCAAACAAATCCCTGGAAAAATGAGATCAATACCACACAGTCGTCTATAATGTTCCCCGCTTTAAGCATCGTCATCACTTGTTTGATGATCAGACTCGATCACAATCGCCTGTAATTCCGTTTCCCTGGCTAGTTCCAACCCCAATCTTAGCCTCATCCACCTCTGATGCCTGGACAGAATGCCACTTTTCCCCAGCTGCTTGTATTAACTCACCACAACTGCTTCGAAAAACCACTACCAGACTGCTATACCAGGGTGTTTTATTGCTACACCAATATTAATCTTCACAAAGTTGTCCCAAAGGGGCAACCATCTATTTCGATTCTCGTGAGCATCCTGCTTAGCCAACAGCTTGGGAGTTCGAAGAACGCTGAGAACCTGGCCAACCGTATTGGAATGACCCCCGTGGACCATTTTGTTCCTATTCCACCATATACCACTGAGTATCATTGTCACTCCTGTTACTTCCCGATTTGACGTGCAATCAAGTTCCTAGCAAACCACACCTTCAAATTAACATGGTCGTCTGGGGAGGGGATATTTGTGGAAACATAATCCCAGACCATCTTCGCAAATCGATAAGAACCAGAGCACAGAGCGTCGATTCCTGTTCTTGATCGCACACCAGACAAAGACGTCTGGGGTCCTGGGGAGGGGATATTTGTGAAATCAACATGATTTATGAATTCTGGTTTGCTTTTAAGTTTCATCGATGGTTATTAGGCTGAGTTAATCATATCTTTCAGAACATCAGTAGTTTGTCATCATAAAAAAAGAGGAAATTATTAGATTGATCATGTGTATGTTATTTATCTTTAGTTTGGATGATAATAACAAACCTCATTTGCGACAGATATCTTGATGTGTTTTGTATAAGTGTTGCAGGTTGATGAACAAATGCACTCACACACTGAACATTTCACAAGGATAATTTAGAGTCTCTTGATGAAGGAGATTGAAGAACAAGGATCCAAGTGAATTGTTTGGGACATATCAAACATATGGAAGCATTTGGAGCTGTAATGAATATTAATGCAATTCAAATGTGTAATCCAAATATAAAGATATGTCAATCCAGTAATCCTTAAGTGTTTAGGAGCACCAAAATCTGAAAAAATTTTGAAATGTTTTCAGTATTTTACAATGGGAATGGTCCCATAGACATGAAAACTCCAGAAAAGCCCGGGTAAAAGCAAAAACGAAAGGTTCCGAAGGAAAACAGGTTCTTTAGGAAGTGTCAGTTCTTACTAAAACTTCTTCATCTAACTTTCATTTTTGAGTGGTGAAAGCTGTTTTGACGAAGTCAAGTATGGGTTTTCAACTCTAAGGATATGTTTTGATTCTTTCCGAACGAGTCATGATTTTGAAATTTCTTGACAGTTTTTTTTACTAATTAATCATGGTTTTAAATGATGTGGAAAGTGTCTAATTATTTGTATCCAATTTTGTGAAAATCATGAAATCAAATAATTGCACTTAACATATCTTCCTAAATGGTTTTTGAAAAGAAATCTACACAATCTTTTGCACATTGAACGACTATATATTGAAAGATATACTATTTTTTAAAACTAAGTTTTTGAGGGTGAATTAAACGAAGTAATTTTGAAGTTAAGGACGCACAAAGCGATTTACAACTAAGCCAACTTGGAGATCGAAACTCACAAGTGTTTTCATCTTGATTTTCAAACTGTGAGGTTTGAAACGTTTTAAATTCTGTTTTTCAAAGACCATATTAGGTGAATTCTAACCTTTGCGTGCTTTTATATTACTTGTGATTACTGTGATTATCATAATGTTAGATCGAGTCTTGTATTCGATATCTTGCTTGCAAAGTTTTAAGTGAAAATGATCCCAGAGTTACGGATGAGTAGGTAGTTCGTAATAGAACTAGGGGGTTTGTAGCAAGAGTAAGACTTGTGAGTTGAGTTGATGTAGGTCTAGAGTTAGATTTGGGGTTTGGGTTGTAACCTAGAGGTAGGTTCAACTATGTGGTTTGCTGTCCTAGAGTTAGGAAACAAATGAGTGTGTGTACTAAAAGGGAGATAGTACAAGAGTTCCAAACAGCCTAGGGGGGACTGGATTAGTCTCATAGTTAACGAGTTATTAACTATGGGGATACCAATATAAATCTTATGTCCATTTACATTCTGCATCTTTGATTAGTATACTCAAGAATCATCACTCACAGCAACAAGTTTGAAACCTTATCAATAATAATAGTTTATTCGTTCAACTTTATATTTTCTGTTAGATCAGGCAGTTTGACCCTTTGACACGTTTAAATCTATAACTCCTCGTATACAACTTCAAAAAATATTTCTTAAAATTTTCCATAAACTAAACTCTATAATCTTTTCATAGAATCAGATTTTTATCATAAAATCTTACTAATAATAATAGTTTATCCGTTCAAAATTATATTTTTTGCTAGATCAGACAGTTTGACCTTTCTTTACTAATCAGTTCATAAATCCTTGCATATAAATCTAAATCTAAATTTTTAAACTGTTTTGGATCCAAACTTCATGGGCTTTTCATTGATATAAGGCTGGTTTTCTAATCCTTTCTGTGTAATTCCATATCAAGTCATAAAGTGATCCCTGTAACTAGTTTTTACAGATTAATATATTCGTACGTTTTGATTTATATCTTGAGATTCACAACTCCAAATCAAAATCTATCATTTTTATCAAAAACTAGACATGTGAGGATTCAACATATATTAAAATCAAAATTTATCACAGATCCTATGATTTTTCACATAATTTCTAAACAAGATGATCACTTTCTTTTATTATTGGTGAAGGATCCTCGTTGTTTTGTAACCCTAACTTCTCCTCTTCTCCTCAAACTCTTCTTCTTCTCTTCTCTTGCATGACAAGAAGTGTTTTTATATTTGTGAGAAGTTTTTCAAGGAGAAAGAAGATTGTATTTATAAAAAATTAAAATAATTAAAATACTTTTAGTGGATAATTAGTCGATATTTAGTGGATAATTAGTGGGTAAATAATTTAATTTAGATGAAATACAAATTGATATAAAAAAATATAAGTGTCAAAAAATATAAGTGTCAAAATTGATACGGTATTTTATAGTAGGACCATATTTCTTTGTATTTGTGATTAGGGTTACATTTCATTCATATTTTGCATTCTTTCTTTATTATATCGTCAAATAAGCCTTTTAACCCTGCAAAATAAATTATAACGTATGGTTATTTACTATTCACGTTAATTATCGTGAAACTAAATTTTACGAAAATTTTTGGATCCTTACTATATTCTTATCATGATTTTTGACAAACGAATTTTATAACTCCGTTTTATAAATTACAACGTTCAATAATATATTATTTTTATTATTATTTGAGAAAATAAATTATTTCAAATTTTTTGGATCTTTACATTCTTCCCTCCTTAAAAAGGTTTCGTCCTAAAAAATAGAATTAAGAGAATTTAGGAACTATCATTAGATAAATATGGTATTCCTGATATATCATGATCATGACTGCGCTCTGTCACGCTCGTGATGCACATAGAAAATCAAACAGAGCTTATATCCATCTGTTATAATCATTACAAGGGCTATCAAGACCGTGACATCTTCATTTCACATTCCAATAGCCTTTGACAGTGTCATGATCATAACAAGGGTCCAATGACGTTCCTAATCATTATCGTATCCAAAATACCCGCAAAAATAACCCTCAAGTCACACTGGACTTCAAATAACTCTTTATTGATATCACATAAGCTTCATCCTATCAGTTATGACTGAGTAGGATCAGTGTTATAATTTTTAGGTAAAACACTATTGGAAAGAAAGTATAAAGCATCAGAAGATCCAAGGTATAGCTCTTATTCATTACTTTCAGTGTTACCATCATAGCATGTTTCCTCAATGTCACTTGATGACATAATACTTTATTGTTATGTATTCCATTCATTATTTTCTTACATACTCTCATCTATAAGTGCATCCTCATCGCCATGAATCATAAGGTTCTTCCATTTATAATAGCAGTATTATCAGAGTATAAAAAATCTTATATTTGACCATTATTCCCAATAGATCAACCATTAAAATGTGAAATTTTATTAATATCGTATAACATCATCTTATAGTCTCATCTCTACCTACTACCGCATACGATCAAACATATAGGTCCTAACACTAATATAACTAGTATCATGACATATCGCGTCATAACATCCAATTCCTCAGGCATTGCGAAGAAAAATGCTATGATACTGATCACCCCATCAATGAGCGCAAAACCATTACAAATAGTACTCTAAGGAAGGACTTCACCGCTTACTTGATCATCGAATGCATTGTATTTCTCTTTGATGATTTATAAGAAGGATTGATCCTTGAACCATGAAGGAGTTCAATGGGCTTTCGTTTCTTATTTATACTACTTAGAGTATAAAGGGAATCGAAGATATAATATAGGAAAAATCTAAATTTTCTTATCTCCATGAACATGCTGATATACGAATTGACCCAATTGTCATGCATGGATAACTTTGTCAAACAAAACAAATGAGATCTAGATTTGATATCTAAATCTTTGACTTAATGTGAAATCTCATTGTCCCATCATATTACCATAATTGTTCAGATATTGATCCATGTTGAGTTCAACCTAATCTAACTGCTCTTAAGTAATCACTGTAATGCAACTCTAATTCATTTAGCACAAGACAAGCAAGGTTGATTCAGAGAAATTACTAAATCTTAGAATCCTGGGTGATTAGAATAGAAGATATAACATATACTTGAGCTCCTATATACAAATATTAACCTTGAACACTATAACTTACATTTCTTTTATCACGAAAACAGTCCTTATAAGTTCAGGTTACAATTCGTTTCTTTACCTATACAGCTCTCAATTTTATTCTAAAGTATTAACTTCAGAATATCCCAAGAAATTCTTGAACATGAGACAATTTTCTCTTTACTGCTGAAGTTTTCAGTCTTGTCAAACTAACTGTTAACATTTATGGATATGTTTTGCATTAAGAAGATGAAATCTTTAAGTTCCTTCTGAAAGTTTTCCTACCCTTTTGTCACAGTTCTCACTACTTAGTTTATACTCCATGTTTTTCTAGAAACTCATATGAGATAAACAATACACCTTCTTATATATCTCCAATAACAAATTGTCATTGAGAGTTTAAGTTTCATGCATCACTATACTTTCCATGAATAGTTAACATACCACTGGCTTATATCATTGTAAAGACCCAAAAATTTTGAGATAATTTATTTTCTCAAATAATAACAAAAAAGAATATTACTCAATGCCATAATTTATACAGTGGAGTTATAAAACTCATTTATCAAAAATCATGACAAAAATATGGTAAGGACCTGAAAAATTCTGTAAAATTTAGTTCACGATAATTAACGTGAATAGTAAATAACCGTACGTTATAGTTTATTTTGCGAGGTTGAAAAGCTTGTTTGATGATATAATAAGGAAAGAATGTAAAATATGAATGAAATGAAACCCTAATATGTAAATACGGGGAAATACGGCCTTAATATAAAAATACCGTATTTATACGAAAATGACCTAAACATAATTTTGACACTTATTTTTCTCTATGCCAATTTCTACTCCACCTAATTTAAATTAATTATCCACTAATTATTCACTAAATATCCACTAATTTTCCACTAAAATTATTTTAATTGATTTATTTTTCTATAAATACAAGCTCTTTTCTCCTTGAAAAATTTCTTACAAACATAAAAACACTACTTGTCATACAAAAGAAGAGAAGAAGGAGAGTTGAGGAGAAGATGAGAAGCTAGGTTTACAAGACGACGAGGATCCTTCACCATTAATAAGAAAAGATGATCATTTTATTTAGAAAATTTTGTGAAAAATCATAGACTCTTTGATAAATTTCAATTTTAATATATATTGAATTCTCACATGTCTAGTTCCGATAAAGTTGATATATCATAATTTGGAATTGTAAATCTCAAGATATAAATCAAAACGTGCGGATATGTTAATCTGTAAAAACTGATTACAGGGATCACTTTGTGACTTGATCTGGAATTACACACGAAAGTTAAAAAAATAAGAACCTTATATCAATGGAAAACCCTTGAAGTCTAATTTCCAGAACAGTTTAAAAATCTAGATTTGGAGTTGTATGCAAGGATTTATGAACTGATTAGTGAAGTAAGGTCAAACTATCTGATCTAGCAGAAAATATAAACTTAAACGAATAAACTGCTATTATGGTTTCATGCTGAAAACTCTGATTCTATGGATATATTATAGAGTCTAATTTATTTAGAATTTTATGACACAAGTTTTGGAGCTGCATACGAAAAGTTATAAATTTAAACGTATCGAAAGGTCATGTTGAACAGAATCCGAAAATGAACCATTTTGACCCTGTAATAACTCCAATTATTCACAAACACTTCTCATGATGATAAATATATAAAATTATTATCATGGACTATCAAAATAAGTATCAAAGGCTTCTCTCAAAGCTTGACACCACCACATAATATTACTATAGCATTTTTTCAAGAAGGACGAACAAATGTGATTAACTCCATAAGGTGAACAATCATGCACAAGGGTGTGTCTTAATACGCGTATCCTATTATATTATAGGACTTACAAACGCTGCTCGTTGTCACTTAAGAACGAGGTTGAGCATGTGCATGTGAAGAACTGCGGTAACAGGTAACGTTTAGATTTATTGTGTATGGTGATGCATATTATCATACCGTGAGTATAATAATATGCATTGAAATCTTTGAACGTAGTCACTAAATGTGGCTGATGTAAAATACTAATTGCAACTGTTGTGTGCTGTGTGCTAAATAGTGAGTGCTGTGGAGTGTTGTTGCATGGTGTCTGTTATGCTTTGTTTGCTTGTATAATGAGGATGAATATGTGAAACGAGTATAAATCCATAAATTGATGAAATATCTCCGTGATATAAAAAGCAAAAAGTGTCGTGTCTATCGTTTGTGTTATATAGTGACTTGATGGTGACATTCTTTCATTGACCCTGTGAGGTCGTTTTGGTATGAGGGTATCTCACTGCAGAGACCCTGGGTCCTGGCTTGGCTGATCCCCTTTCACGGATGTTCGTTTTGCTAAAGTTGAAGAGAGCTTACTTATGAAATTGAATAACTCTTGTCAAGAGCACAATTATAACATTGAGGGTATTTATTATCTGTCGTCTTTGTATCATTGATATAATGATAAGTATAACAAAGTCTTGAGTGAACTGTTGAGTGCAGCAGTGCGTGAGACTTGAACTGGGGACCTGTTATGTCACGGTGTCATCGTCTCAGTTTGTTTGATATGGAGGTCTTAACTGTCATACCATAAAGGGTATGACGATAGTAAATGACATTGATAATGTCTAGAGTGTCGATGGACACGTAGTTTCGAGCGTTGCTATGTGGTGTTAAGTGTGCTTATGTGACTGGGGTGAATCACTGGTATGCTTGTGATGATAATTGTCAATGCCAGATTGACATGATAATTTTAGAGTGCTGGAACAAAGGATCCAAGTGATCATTTTCCTTTTCTTTTCTTACCTTCTTCTCTAGTGTAACCCCTGGTAAAGGGACCGACACGTTATTGAGCTCCTATAACTCATGGTTACTATTTTTCTGTGTGTTTCTTCTTCTTTTTATTACAGGAGGAAGACTTAAAGGAGAAATATGATCTAAGATTTGATGCTAGATGTAGCTTATGTGTGAAAGATATTCTGATCTTAGAAAAAGATGTAAATTTCGCTACAAAGGTGATATTCTGAGTTATGATTCAGTGGATCAAATGTTCTAATGGTGTATAAGTGAACTTAGCTTAATTTTTATGACTAAGTCAGGAAGTATAGTTTTTGCCTAGCTGAGGCGTTAGACCCAGAGGTAGTGACGTCACATGTATCATTAATAAGTAATGGAAAGTCCTAAACTTTGGTATAAGTCTCTTCAAGTCAATAATCAAATTTGAGATTTTCAAACATATCAAATCTTCACCAGTATATGCCCTCAAGTTCCGTTTCCAACTTGATTCTCTAATCACAAAGTCATAACTTGTGTTTTCTTAGCATGATTGTGAATTCCAAAATGCATTGTGTTTTCTTGGATCATCAATCCATGGATACAGAACATGTACTTAGAGTGATGTGTCTTATAGTTCATCTAGTAATATTTTCAATGCTCAATAAGCAGCTTCTTAACTGTCAATTGGAGTATTCTTATGAGATTCGATGAACCTTTATTCCAAAATACATCTTTGAGAATACAACACTTATATCCTCACAATAAAATATCACTATCATCCAAGCGTATAACATCTCACTGTTATTAAGGCATCCAACTCAATATTTAATCAAGGGGGAGTAACTAACTCAGTGTTTGTTACTTCCAATTTGTTCTTCCATTTCCCAATAACCCTTCATCTCAGCATAGATCAAAATATGAATCACTTTGTCATGCATTAGGTATAACAAAGCATTTCATTTCATAGAGATGCTCTAAATAAGGAAGGCAACCCACATAATTCTTATTTTGGCTCAATCTGTAGGTCTATTGTCCATCTCAATTATTGAACACCAGTCAATCTTATGCCAATAACATGTCCATCTCATGTGCAATATGTCCCCATTCTCAATCTCAAACTTTATGTATTTATTAGTAATTGATAAATTTCACTATCAATGTTCAAATACATAAAATTATCCCACATATCTATTCATACTCTTCAACTGAACACTTTATAGTTCGTTTCATAAAGTTATACTTCTCCAAGACTGATAAAAATTAAACATTTTTTCCATACTCTTCCTACTACCATAGTTCACATCGCTATATATTTTCCTCAAACTTCATTTATGAAAGCACATTTACGTGTTACATCATGTTGAAAACATCTATGTCTAGGCATGTTAGCACCTTTTCTCAGTAAGCAGGTATTGCTACTCTCTTAACGGTAAAGAAAATCATATATATAATTTAACCTTCCAACATCAAGTGTATTAATTTCTCATACTCGAGCAAGATTGCTCACATATACCAAATCATGTATTTGTCTTTCCACCCTTTATGATCAAGTTATTACTCACTCAGAGAGTAAATCTCACTTATTTACTCAATCCATTTGACTCATTCCTCTCGTACTGTACTCCATGCATGTTGCAATCCTATGCCATTATAGAAATGTCTTCTCATTATCCTTTAGTACAATTCCAAACCACACATTCCAAAAAAAAAAAAAAAATGTTCATACAACAACCACAACCCAAGTAGACACCTCTGTCCTATTTTTCACTGGCATATTTACCACATGATATATATCCTCTCAATATCATATTATAACATCTTAGTGCTTTTATTATTCCAAACATATCCTCAAAAGATCAAGGTTTTGTTCTTGCTTAGCCTTATTTGCACAAGTGCTGTTTTAATTCCAATTAAGGAAATAACCTATGAGTTCAATCCAATACAACTCATGCTATCATACTAATCTTATACTTCATGCATTGGTATTGTGTTTAACTTATTGCTAAATGATTCAACTTAATTCTTATCCTAAACCTTTGGCTCTGATACCAATATGTAACGCCCTGACTTGTTATTACTTATTAATGATACATATGACGTCACTACCGCTGGACCCAATGCCTCAGCTAGGCAAAAACTATACTTCCTGGCTTAGTCATAACAATTAAGGTAAGTTTACTTGTACATCATTAGTTTAGAAACTTTTGATACACTCAATCGTAACTCAGAATATCATCTTTGCAACGGAATTTACATCTTTTTCTAAGATCAGAATACCTTTCACACATAAGCTATATCTAGCATCAAATCTTAGGTCATATTTCTCCTTCAACTCTTGGTCCTATCACAAAGAGAAGAAGAAAGTCACAAAAAATAGTAATCGTAAGCTATAGGAGCTCAATAATGTGTCAACCCCCTTACCATGGGTTACACGAGAGAAGAAGGTAAGAAAAGAAAAGAAAAATGATCACTTAGATCCTTACTTTGGAATTATCATGTCAATCTGACATTCATAATTATCATCACAAACATACCAGTGATTCACCCTAGTCACATAAGTACACTTAACGCCACATCATAACACTCGAAACTATGCATCCATCAACACTCTATATATTATTAACGTCATTTACTACCGTCATACCCTTTATGGTATAACAGTCAAGACCTCCATGTCAAACCAACTGAGACAATGACACTGTGACACAATAGGTCCCCAGTTCAAGTCTCATGCACTGCTGCACTTAACAGTTCACTCAAGGCTTTGTTATACTTACCATTATATCAATCATACAGTGATGACAGACAATAGATACCCTCAATGTTATAATTGTGCCCTTGGCGAGCCTTATTGAATTTCATAAGTAAGCTCTCTTCAGCTTTAGTAAAAAGGACATCCGCAAAAGGAGATCAACCAAACCGGAGCCCAGGGTCTCCTGCAATGAGATACCCTCATACCAAAATGACCTCACAGGGTTGATGAAAGAATGTCACCACCAAGTCACTGTATAACACATGTGACAGACACAACGCTCTTTGTGTTTTATACCACGGAGTTATCCCACCAATAATGGATTTACACTCCTTTCACTCGCTCATCCGCTTTATACTAACAAGCAAGGCATAACACATACACATAAATCATCTTATCAAGGCACACAGCAAGTGATAGACAATAAGGTACGTCAGAACACATTTTATGTCAAATACAATTAGTGACTACGACCCAAGATTCCAACACATATTATTATACTCATGGTATAATAATACACATCGCCACACACAATAGTTTATAAAATCTAATTTTATATTTTCTGCTACATTAGATAGTTTGACTTTACTTCACTGATCAGTTCATAAATCCTTGCATACAACTCCAAATTTAGATTTTTAAACTGTTCTGAAAAATACACTTCAAGGGCTTTTCATTGATATAAGGCTCGTTTTCTAAATGTTTCTGTGTAATTTTAGATCAAGTCATAAAGTGATCCCTGTTATCAGTTTTTATAGATTAACATATCCGCACGTATTGATTTATATCTTGATATTCAAAATCCAAATCATGATCTATAACTTTATCAGAAACTAGACATATGAGTATTTAACATATATTAAAATTGAAATTTATCACGAAGCCTATGATTTTCCATAAAATTTCTAAATAAGAAGATCACCTTCGTTTATTAATAGTGAAGGATCCTTATCGGCTCGTAACCCTACCTTCTCCTCTTCTCCTGAAGATCTCCCTCTTGTCTTCTCTTGCTTATCATTTCTCTTACATGACAAGGAGTGTTTTTGAGTTTGTAAGAAATTTTTCAAGGAGAAAAGAACCTCTATTTATAAAATACTAAATCAATTAAAATAGTTTTAGTGGATAATTAGTGGTTACTTAATGGATATTTAATTTAATTTAGATGGAGTAGAAATTGACATAAAGGAAAATAAATACCAAAGTTAGGTTTAGATCATTTTCGTATAAATACAGTATTTTCACATTAAAATCATATTTTTCCATATTTGCGTATTACGGTTGTATTTTATTTATATTTTATATTTTTGCCTTATTTTATCGTCAAATAAACCTTTTAACCCCGTAAAATAAATTATAACATATGATTATTACAGCGGTGAAGAATCCAAGCAAAGGCTCAACGAGGTATATTTTTATTACATGTCGAATTCGACCATCATGTTGTTTCAACCAATTCATTTTCTTTTGCATGTTAAGTAGCTCTGATTCATTTTTGTAATGCGTTTTTTGTTTGGGTTTTATTTTTACAGTGCATCGACGAAGAGTATAACAAAGAAAACCCCTAAGTCGAAACCCGATTGGAGACCAGCTCTCTTACAAACCTGATGCTCCATTTCGTAATTTAGCGAGCAAATGGAGGATTTTGAATAGGGTTATTTTGAATCAATGCTCAATCGAGCTAAGGAAAACCCCTTTTTTTCATTTTTTTTTCACACTTCGGAGTGGCTAATCAGTATTTCTCGGTTGAAAGCGATTCTCGATAAAATGTGTGTGGAACCATTAGGAATGAGAATGGGTATAGAAAATATTTTTATTCCTATGAAGAAGGAACATATTTCTATGATCGTTGGGTTACGTTCTTTTGGAGTGAACATTGACACCAAATGTCGGAGTCGGAGTGATACGTTCATTAGATTGTTTGGTGGTGTCGAGAAAAACACTATAAGACCAAACCTTAAGGTGAAGTTGTTCGAGTTGGCACTGTTGAAGAATAAAGAGTCCTCTCTTGATTTTGTGAGGGCCTTTATTTTATTTGTGTGTAATTGTATTTTATTTCCTAAGACAACGTTACATACTTCGTACTTCTTGTTCTCGTATATGGATGATTTGAAGCGTGTGAGAGAGTTAGCTTGGGGTGCAGTTGTCTACAGATCCCTTGTCGATGGCATATTAAAGTGGAAATCAACGAAGACCTCCTTACCGCCAAAGAGAAAGAAGGACGAGGATGGAACTGCCCTGAAAATTCCATATTTCGAGGGTTGTGTGTTTGTCTTGTTGGTATGCCACTGTTAGTTTTTCACTTAATGTGTTACAAATAAGTTATAAATATTTTTTCACATTATTTATCAATTGTGTTTGTAGGTATGGGTGTATGAGCATCTTGAGGGGATTATCTTGAGACTGACAGAGCATGTTAGCATTTCTAGGATATTCTGTTGGCTAGACAAGCATGCTCCATCCTCGCTCGAGGCCACGTTGGAGTTGCTATCTCAAGTCAAGACACATGAAATTATGAAATTATACCCGAGCAGTGATGAGACAGAAAAGTTGTTGATCAAAACACATGCATCACAACTGGTATAATACATAGCTTTGTTTTTCTGTGTATTTATGGACTGATTATTTACATAAATGAACTGTGTATTTGTTTTCCTGTGTGAACTATGTATTTCGTATACATGAACTGTATCATTATTCTCTATGAACTGTGTATTTCATATATATGAACTGCTTCTTTTTTCGTTGTGAACGGTATATATGTATATATGAACTGCTTCCTTTTTCTTTGTGAACCATATATTTGTATATATGAACTGCTCCCTTTTTTTCTAGGTGAATGATGATGAATTAGAGGTGGAGGATGAAGAGAGGAACGATGATGAATTAGAGGTGGAGGGTGAAGGGAGGAAGGATGGTAAGCATGAATCAGAGGAGGGTGAAGAGAGGAAGGGTGATAAGCATGAAGAGAGAAATGACAATGAACCGTGGAATGATGACAATGAACCGTGGAATGATGATGATGATGATGACATGGAAGGATCTGAAGTGGAAATCGAAGAGAGAAAATACGATGGTTCAGTTGAGGAGAATGATGATGATGAGAAGGTGGATAGACAGGAGTGCCAAAATGAGTGGAAAGATGTCATGGAGACATTGATGAACATTAGTCAAGAAGAGCATGAGGAGGAGGCGGTTCAAGAATCAATGGACACCAAAGGTAATATGAACTATGTTTGTATGTTTTGTGGACTGTTTGTTTTATCATTTTTGAACTGTCAATATTGAACGCATGCACTATCATTTATTCAGGAGTGCCAATGGACTTGGCTGAGGATGTACCTGAACAAGAAATTGTTTATGTTCTCAGGTTCATTGGTTCCATTACTGAAACAGTGAAAAAGAAAACTGTACAAGGACGAAGAAAAAATCTTTTGGAAGGATTACCCCTGTTAAGCGGGGTATGGGTAACCAAGGTAAAAAGATTATGACCGTTGAAAAATTTGTGCAGGGAGCTAACAAATTTTGTGGAAGAAAACTACTTGGGGAGGATGATCGAAACTTTTTGGAGCTATTTCTTAAGGAGCATAATATGAGGTAATATAAAATTGCCCATGGTATTTGTGCTTAAAACTTGCATTACTTTGATTTGATTAATGTTTGGTGTTATGATTTCGTAGTTCGCATGTTTGGATCCACCCCGATCATCGAACATGGCGGGAATTGTCTGGAAGAGATGTGTGGAAACTTTTGCATGAAAAGGCTGTTGGTGATATTCATATGAACGCTTACTTCAATATCATATACGAGGATACGAACTGCAACTTTTGGAGATCGGAGATCACGGTATGTGTATGACCTCCGTATTAAGTTTCTATGAATTGCTACATCAATATGACATGCACTGTAAGTTAGTTTATATCCACTAACTATATGCATGTGTAATATGCAGGGTAGACTTGCCAAGTACGTGATTGATGGCAATAAGAAAGGCCAAGAGCCTTGGAGTAAGGAAAATTTCGTTGAGAAGTTAAAGACACCCTCTAATAATATGCAGGCCATGATTACGCGCACTGACCATAAGAATAAGTTTTTGACTTCTGGATATATCTTTTTCCCTCTTTGTGATGAGGTCAAGTTCCATTGGTCTCTTCTGGTGCTGGATACGAAGGCGCGTAAAATTTATCGTTACAATTACCTGTGGATTGATCGAAATGAACAACTGACAACAACTGCGGTGATATGAAGTTTTCATCTCTTTGCAATCTTGTCATTTTGTAATTTTGGTTCATTTATAAATGAACTTATTGTATACTATTGTGCAGGCAACCTTGATCGAGTGGTACACCATTGCATGCTGTGGGAATGAAATCAGAGGAATCGAATACGTAAAAGAAGTAAATGTTCGACAACAAGATGATGGACACTCCTGTGGAGTGTCTGTTTACTTGTGGGTCGAGTCCTTCACGAAGGAAAATATGGACGCTTCCGTGGACATTTACTTGAAGAGAGCTCAAATGGCGTTGGCTATTCTCCGTCACAAGTATTCTATTTATTTGAAGGACAGTAAAGAACCCTATGTGAACTGAAATTATTGGCATTGTGAATTAAAATCCCATGTAAACTATGAAGTTATGCAATATAAACTGTTCATATTTTGATCGCAAACTAGTGTTCATAATTTGATCGCAAATTTTGTGATATTAGTGTGTTGGTGTTGTTGGTTTAGGCTAGCTAACTAAAGATAAATTGTTATGATTTATTTCCATTTTGTAACGAAGATGAACTACTTAGCATGTAAACTCATAGTTTAGGCTATCTAACCTAGTATAGTACTATGTATAGAAGAAAACTCACAGTTCATCTAACCTTTATTGCTTACATATGATTTGTTTCAAAGTGTATGTTAACAAGTTTTATTGGCCATGATCAAACATAACCTTAGCATATATGGTTCATGATACTCATTCATATAATATTTGTTGAAATTATCGCAACAACATATCATTTGACCCCCCTATAATTTAAATTAATTGATTTGTACAACAAAATGGGACATATGAACTGTTTGAATAGCTAATCATGCACAACGAGTCATAGTCGATGAACAACAAAACTAGCAATATGAATGGTATAAATATTTGAAAGGGCAAATCAGGTATTCATTACAATGATAGAAAATATTATAAGGATCACAATTGTGTGAGTCTTGATGTATTTATACATGTACATCAAGCAATATGGTAAGTTTACATGCTTATAGTGCACACTGCTATACGCACTAAGAAACATGTCATATGAACAACGGTTATCGTTATCATGAACTGCATAGTAATACAATATGAACTGGCATGTATTTTCAATTTTGCCATATGAACTTTCACATGCACTGAGAAATACGTCATATGAACTGCAGCGTAATACAATATGAACTTTCACATACACAAAGCATTGTTCTCCCCTAGCTTCAACAATTGTTCAAGCGTGTCTGCACGGAATCCCATTCACTTGCCATTCCCTGCAACTTCATGTTCTTTCAAGAATATCCACAACATGAGTTCAATCTTTGTCAATCACTTCGAATTTGATGTCACTTGTACGATGGAGCCTAAGTGAACGACTTGCCTCATAAGTAGTCATCAGTTTTTTGTGTGGTCCAGGACACAACACATAAGAACCCTCTGGTTTAGACTCGAGTCTTTCATAAATAAGTCTCATTATTTGGATTCGGATCTGATCAACCATTGTTGTGATCAGGAGGTGACGTGCATCTCGAATCTAATTGTTAAAGCTCTATGTTAGGTTGTTCGTCAAGATACCCCATCGTTTACCAGCAAAAAGAGAGTTGGCCCAACACTCTGGATGTGACTCGGCGAGGAAGCTCCTCGAAAGTTCCATAACTCCAATAATCTTATTGATGTTAGTGTGGAATACATCAATTGTCATTCCATATGCGGCGGCTTTGAAGACAGATATATAATGTTTCTTGTTCATAAAAGGGAATTTGTTGAGGACCTGCATGTAAACAAAAAGCACTGCAATCAAACAAATATGAACTATAATCACACCAATGACGAACTGTATTTCAACCAAAATGAACTGTAATGCACATTACTATGAACTTTAAAAAAACCAATATGAAGTGTGATGCACACTACGATGAAAAAGAAAGTTATTCACCTTCGTTTTGAAAATGTCCACAAGATGTCTTAAGCAATATAAGTGATGAGCACCAGGAAAATATCAAGGAATGACATTCAACAGCCCGCTATGACGGTCGAAAAAGAATACATATCTTTGCCATACCCCCCTATGAAGAGGCATCAAAGCTTTTCCAAATTGATCATAAAACGATGCCCATTTCTCATTATTTTCCGCCCCAACAACCGCAACCGCAATAGGGAATATACCATTGTCCGCATCTAAGCCATTTACACTCAAAAGAAAACCACGGTATTTGTGCTTGATGAATGTCTCGTCCATGAATACAGCAGGTCGACAGCCTCTAACAAAGCCAACCAAAGATGCATGAAAGGCCACAAATAGACGAATAAATTGCTTTGTCTCAGGATGGACCACATATTCCGCAAAACTTCCAGGATTCGCTATCTTCAAATTTGTACAATATGCACGTAAATGATCGAAAGAGTATCTAGCCCTTTCATGAATTTCCTCCAAAGCATGTTCCTTGCCTCGCCACGCAAGGTGATATTTCAGCTCACCACCAAAGCCAATCTCACAATTGTGATTGAGATTACACCTCCTGATAGCAAACTCTCCATCTCACTTCGATTTGGATGCATAAACACGCCAATTACAATTCGCATCAGTGCAAGTAACAATAATCTTCTCGGCATTGTTTTTCACAAACTTGAAGTTCCTTCGTATAGCGATGACATAATTTATAAGAGCAGCACGAAACTCTTCGGCACTCGAAAAAACTTGACCCACACCTTGGATACAATCACGGCATGCCTTCATGGAATTGCTCTCGAGGAGTGATGTCGTTACAACACCTGGACTTTCGTCAACCCCAAATTTACAATCCACGAACTGTATTTAAGATCATTATGAACTACAGATTGCTTGACATGAACTACATATTGTTTATTGTGAACTACTTCGTGCGAAATGTAAATAATTCATTGTGAACAACTGATTGTGAAATGTGAAATATATATTGTAATTCACGAACTTACCTCGCATCTGTAGGGGTGGACGAGTTTCTTGGAGGTGGAGTAGACCTCATACTTGCTTCCATTTCGATGACACCAACGTTAGCACACGTATAGACGTGAAACATATTTGCCAAATCATTATCGCCGGTGAGAGTTACGTGAGATTTAAGATGAGGTGCAAAGTATCTCAATACGACCAACATTGGATTTATTCGATCGCATTTGTTCATTAACTGCTCAAAAACATCCACGAGTGTCATCGACCTCCGAACGACAATGGAGTAACAATCGCCATGAAATCTGCACAGAGTTATGAGTTTCACGTCGATCGGTGTTGGTCTATCATCCTCGACAATTCCATTCTTCGGATCTGACATCATAAACAGATTTCTTAGTAAACAGATATCGAATTTTGACATCATCAAACAAAAATAGCAATCCTGTCTTTTTTTAAACAAATTTTGACAAAAATGAAGTCTAATTATCTATATTCCTTCAAAACAGATCGTGAAATGTGAGATTGTTGGATGATGTCGTAGTGGTCGATATGGTTGCTTGATAGAAATGCATGCAAATCAGTAACGTGAAGGTGTAATGCAAGGACGGTCAAGTGAAATTCATGGCAAATGCCATATCAATGCGGACGAATTTGACGAAAATCGATGAGAAACGTGGACGAATTTGGTGAGAATCGAAGTGGTGCTGATGGCTAAAGGATGATGGGAGTGAGTGGTGGCAGACGAAATGGTGGCTGAAGAACAGGGAGGAGCAATAATGGGCCCAAAATGATTTGACAAGGGACATTAATGACATTTCTCACATTTTAGGGACTAAAATGTATGCATTGTTTTGTTTGGGTATCTAAGTGTATATTCAAACTAATTGGGTACTAAATTATATGTGAAAGTTTATCCCAATTTGTCGAAGTTAAATCTCTATTATGTTAATCATTATTATGTGTTAATTACTAGCAGGTCAGCTTTTGGATTTTATTTATCAAAAAGTCACATCAAAGTTATCAATTACCATTTGATTTTTTTCTTCTTTCCATAACTCCTCCAAAAAACTAGCCTATAATTAATCATTCAACCATATTTCCGCCCCCCCCCCCCCCCCCACACCGACAGAGGTTCATCAAACTCCTATGGACAAAGTCACAGCCACCGCCATCGTAACCAGGAGAAATCATCATTTTCCTTTTCGACAGGAGAAATACTATATGACAGGACTCGAGACGGCAAACCTGATTATAGATTATCTCGAAGAGGGCAGCTTTGTGAAGATAATCCCATTTGAGGAGAATGAGCCCCACATCAAAACAAACCGTATACTCAACAAGAACTTGTACGGCATTTGATTGAGCCAAGATTTAATGGAGTGGAGTCGATTGGGGTTGAATTCGAATCGTGACGAAGTTAAAATGTTCGTGTTCAATCCAATTTAGCCAATTTCGACCCGATGTTGAAATCGAAGATGATAATGATGTATTGTTGGCTCCTTCCCCCCCCCCCCAATCACCTCCGACAGAGGTTCATCACACTATTATGGACAAAGTCATAGCCACCGCCACCGCAGGTAAGAGAAATCATCATTTTCCTTTTCGACACGAGAAATCCTACGTGATGGGACTCGAGACGGCAAACCTGATCATAGATTATCTTGAAGACGGCAGCTTTACGAAGATAATCCCATTCGAAGAGGGCAACTTTACGGCAAACCTGATCATAGATTATCTTAAATAAAAAAAGGTTATATCAGAAAAGGATATATAATGGTGACTGATTGATAAAAAAAATATTTTATATGACTTATTGATAAATAAATTTTAAAAAAAATAACCTACTGATAATTCTCTCATGGGATAATAAAAGAAAAGTAAAAAACATATCTAACCACCAACTTATAATATAAACCACTAATCTTACTTAGCACACTTACATGCCTAACATGCGGCATATTTATCAAATTATAAATTTTTCTAACTCGTTAATTTTTCATGTATTCGACATTATATACGTCCTCGTTCCCATTGCATAATAATTACATTATTCAATACGCATTTTAAGTAATTCTGCTATTCATATGAATGATACAACACAATCATGTTAACCGTCCTGGAGTATGTTTTGAGGAGTTTTGTTAATAATACAGATTAAATTATTATTAGTGTTTCACGATAATTTTATATAACATGACGTTTTATCATCACGTTGACGATTCATAACGTGTTAAATTTTATTTTTAATATGTTTCAATGTTGTAATTTGAATGGGATGAAAAAAATAATAAACTTTCTTTAATATCGATGTCAATTGCTCAAGACCATTTGAATAACTTTATTTTATTTTTATTTTTATTTTTTAGTCAGACACTGGATCTTTTACTCCCTCCGTCCCATAAATAATGCAACATTTTGATTTGGAACGAAAATTTATGTGTGTGTGTTGAATTTTTTAAAAATAACTTATTTGTCCTTTTGATTTTGTAATAGAGAAAAGTGAGAAAAATAAAAGCAGAAGAAAAAATAATGGGATAAGTTGATGTGGTATAATATAAAGAGAAATTCACCTAAAACTACAAAGAGATGAAAAAAATAGCAAAAGAATATAAAACGGAATCTTAATCACAAAAACATACAATTGGAGTCCAAAACCGACGTGCGCAACTTTCACCTGTCAAAACCCACGACACTCTCTATTCCGCCTCATCATCTCCTTCGCATGCTCTAGGAATTAAATCTACCTAAAAATTTCAAATTCTACCTGTCAATTTCGACCTCCTAATCACGACACAAAAAATTTCACCGAACAATTTCGACAACAATTTGCTGCGAATTTTCTGCGAATTAAATTTAGTATGAGGCACTCTGCAAATTTGCTACGACAACAATTTCAAAAGGTATGATTTTAACAATCAATTTGATGATTTGATGAAATAGCTTACCAAGGATGCTCTGATTAATGAATTCATGTATGGAGTTTCGTTCGAATCATTTTCTCTCAGATTTTTGAGAGCATGCAATTCATTCAACAAATTAATGTTCTTTTTGGATTCGAAAAAGTATGATTATAAATAACAATAAACTTGCAAACCCTAAAAACATGAACAGAATGTCAAACCATGTGTGGGTATGATATATTACTATTTGTTAGGGTTTGAAATATAAATTCACACCGTTAAAAAATTATTTGATGCTCTGTTTGAAATTAAGCAGGCGCTCTGTTTGAAATTAAACAGGCACTCTGTTTGGAAATGAACAGATGCTCTGTGTATTTTTAAACAGAGCGCCTGTTTAAAAATAAACAGAGCGCCTGTATAATTTTAAGCAGTGGGACTTGGTAATTTCAAATCGCGCTTTGTGTTAAAGTGACGCTCTGTTTATAAACTTGACATTATTATCAAATGTGCAACAGGAACAATGACAGGACAATACAGGAGTAATTTAGGAGGTTTGGTGAAAATTCTCACATGTCCAAAAAAAGGAATGACAGTTACGGATCAACACAGATTGTATTTCATAAAGACCCCCTTTTGGAATCTCATAAAGGCGATTCTTGAAGAAAGGGTGACGATTGGGAATTCAAGGAAAAGCGATCTTTGCATACATCAGATTGTGACAGGTTACAATAGAATGGAAAGATCCTTCACCTTAGACGACCATATATTAACGATCAACGAAATGGATAAGAAACTGATTTTTGGAATAGATGATGACAATATTGACATGGATCAGGGTGGATTGATGGAAACAATAAATGAGTCTGAATTCCTGGATAGACGTTTTAAGGATCGAAAAACGGGAAGAAGAGCACAGAGGGAAGTGATAACAAGGAAAATCAAATATGCTTTGATTGAAATTTCACAAAAAACAGAAGTGCCAGATTACGAGGACCCAGCACTACTGCTGGTGTTCTATATGTTGAATACACTGTTTGTGAGCACGTCCAAGACTTCGTTGAATTGGAACTACTGGAATTTCGTGGCCGACATGGAAAAAATACGCGATTACAAGTGGACGTCCCACTTTTTCCAAAAATTAATTGGATCATTGGATGATAACTACTCTGTTCCGAAAAAAGTGACAGGATGTGCAATGCTAATTCCCTGTAAGTATTTCAGACGATACAAACTAATTTTTTTCAGTCATTCTTTCTAGCGCTCTGTATTGTAGATTAACATATAATCAATTAAATAATGATGCTTAATTGTTTTAATTATGAGTACTGTTATCTGAAAAGGACTCAATTAAATAGCCGATCTGTATTTAAAACACAGGCGCTCTGGTGCTCTCTACACAGGCGCTCTGGCGCTCTATATTTAATACACAGCTGCTCTATTTTGTAGATTGACAAATAATAAATTAAATAATGATTGTTAATTCTTTCTTTTAATTTTCAGTACTGGTTTCTGGAAAGGGCCGAAGTCATACAACCATCATCACATATTTATGAAGGTTGCAGCATGTCAAGATGTACAAGGAGGAATCTCAGAGATATGCCGAAAGACATAGATGTCTCCTTCAAAAAATTCGATGTGAAAACGATAAATAAAATATTCAGAATTTATCATAAATGTCTGAAACAATACGATTAAATAATATGGTCTTAAATTATTTCAGATAATTTTTTACTGATTACGTCCAACCGAAATGGAAGACTTTGTATGGCATGCCATCAGAAGACGATCAAGCAGATGACGATGACTCCGGCAATGGAACACCAACTCAAGGGCCCAATGTGGCTGATTTTGAGTTCAGAGCAAGGAGCTGCCATTCAAATTCAATTGAGGCAACAGAGAGCGATAAAGAAATACAAGAAAAAGATGAAGAAGCTACCTCTGATGATGCGTTGATAAAACACATCAAGCCACAAAAAAATAGAATTGCTGCACAAAGAACTAACAGAGGCAAAAGCACAAAACATCGCTCTAACAGAGAGATGGGAGGAGGAAAAGAAAGAACTTTCCTTGTTGAGAGAAATGATAACAAGTAAACTCATGCTGACGTTATTGTTGGTTTGGAAAAATTTTAAAAGTCTGTTTCTAAGGCATTTATTATTTAAATTTGTATAAAAGCTTGAGGAAACAAGCAAAAATTTGGAATTAGAGACAAAGCAATGGAAGGATGCAGAGGATGCGATGACTTTGGAAGGAGCAAAAGGTATGAATTTTTGGGTTCTATTAATAGGCATTCTGGGCTCTATCAAGAAAAAGAGTATGGTCATTCCAAAAATTAACAAGTCTTTTTTTATTCAGGTGATATTCCTGGAAGAAAAATATGAGGAGAAATCTCATGAACTTAAAGTGACTGAAGAAAAGGTAATTTAGTAAAAAGAAGAAATGGAAAACTGTCACTCTGTTTTTGAATGAATGTCTCTTGAAATCATAATTAAAATACTAATCATTTTTTTAAATGACAGATCAAAGCAAACATTGAGAAAACAAAACTTGAATTGTCAAAGACACTGGAAAGGTAAAAGGAACACACCGTTTCTAAAGGCGCTCTGTTTTTTTAATTGGCGCTCTGTTCATAATATTTTTTAAGGTGCTCTGTGTTTTTTAAAAGGCGTTTTGTTTTATTGCAGTGATTTCTGTGATTCTTAAAAAGGATTTTTTTTTATTCCATTAGATCAATATCTTGGAGGGTGATTTAACCTCAACAAGATCTAAACTTGAAATATTACGACTTACAAAGATGAGTCAAGTAGGGATGCAAAGAGACCATCCTGTCAACAATGCACCAAAAGATATTTTACAACTGGAAAAGAAAATCGAAAAACTAGTTCAAGGGAATGAAAACTTGAAGTTGTTGATGTCGAAAGAAGCCGAAGTGAAGCAACTGCTGCGGGAAGAACTAAAAAAAATCTGGAAAATTGATAATGAAAGGCACAGCGGAACAGGAGAGGTTAAATGCAATCATCTTTCTAAAAGAGGATGAAAAAATAAAGCTGTTGGAAGAACTTCAAAAGGAAAGGAATATTACAGCAGAATACAAGCAGTTGTTGGAGAGCATGTAGAGAACAATGCAAACAAAAGAACAAGAACAGCGGGATCATTATCAAATCATTGATGATGATCAACTGTTACCAAATGAATATGAACAACAAACTCAAGCAGAGGAAGAGAACAAAAAGAAAAAATCCGGACGTATACCAACATCGATGATCAAACGCATCAAAGACAAGGGTCCGAGATCAAAGAAAAGGATGAGCAACTTCGAATATGATTATTCGAAGTGGAGCAAGACTGCGGGGGATGTTGAGAGCTACCAGACGGACGAAGTAAGGACCAAATGGGCAATGATGAAGCACCAACCCTCCACGTCTACGTAAGCGTTTGAATTAATGATAATATTGCTATCAATTTCATTTAGTTTCCTTCTTTTTTGCATATTAAATAATTCTACTCTGTATTTACATCATGAAATCATATATTTTGCAAAACAGAGCGCCAGTTATAAACAAAATAGAGCGCCAGTATTGCAACAACAGAGCGTCTCTTTGAAAAAAAAAATAGAGCGCATGTTATATTGTTTTTATTTTTGTGAAAAATATAAAATAGATATTAAACTAACTAAGAAATTATCATTTCAGTGACATCATTTGTATAACAAATGGCGGGATCAAAGATGATGCGTATGTTGATTATGACGATGTCAATCATATTGCAAAAGACGGACCATTATCCAATAGTACGATCAATGCTTATGTAACATTGATGTTACAAAAAGTAAAATGCAAAGAACAAATTGTGGTCTACACTACAGACTGTTGGGTAAATTATTTAATGTTATGAATGTTAGATTATATTTCTATTTCAGTATTACATAACTCACTTTTTCTATTATATTTAATGCAGTATTTTTTTACACAACAAAATAAAGAGGCAGCCGAAAAATGGATAAAGGACAAGATGATTGAACAAAGGACACAACGTTGGCACCTGTTCGCGATGAACTCAACTGGAGGATCACCAAAGGGTTCAACGTCTTTTCATTGGACTCTATTAGCATTCGATAGTGAGAATAATAGTTGGATTCATCATAATTCGAAAATAACAAAAGCACCGTATGCGAGAGATGCTCAAATACTGGTAAGAACAAATACGTCCAACTATTTGTTTTTTTAAATTTTTTAAAAAAAATAAAAATGTTAACAAAAATTTCAACATGATGTAGGTGGATTATATGCACAGTTACCTGCAACCGATGGAAGCCGGAACTCAAGTAAATCAGAGTCCTAAAGTGATTATCAACAAAAAAAATGCACCTTTAAGTAAAACGTAGACTA
This sequence comes from Drosera spatulata, assembly GCA_035668315.1. NCBI lineage: Eukaryota > Viridiplantae > Streptophyta > Magnoliopsida > Caryophyllales > Droseraceae > Drosera > Drosera spatulata. The sequence goes on along the minus strand of JAOVYX010016068.1, from coordinate 20,590 downwards.
TGGTGTCCACGTCTGCCATTGGAATGAATTGATGATAAACGGGGAAGAAATACCGAAGTCCACAACACTAGCTAGAAGAAATCCGGATGTTCAGAGCGAAGATGTTGTCGACTTTGATAGAGGGATATCAATTGAAAACAATGTGACAGATTTTGCATCTTATTGTGCTACTTGATGTTTTGCGAATGATTTGATTTATATATTGCTCAATTCGATGAAACATATGAGATTGATTGTCCTTATGTGTCTTATTTTGTGTTTTTTTTTCTGATGTTTATATCCTTCGAAGGAGCTCTGTATCAAAAACAGAATGCGCTCTGCGTTTTGAACTGTCGCTCTTTGGCTGACAGTGTCAACAAGCGCTCTGTATTTTGTACTGCCACTCTGTCGCTCTGTCAGAGTTACAATAGGCGCTCTATTACACAAACATGAAAATACACAATGCTCTGTTTTAAATACACAGCGTCCCTAACTAAAACATAAAAACACAATATTAAAATGATTAATAAAAAAATATTATTCATGGTTTAAAATTAAAAAAATTGAAAAATAAACATATGTATCGATCATGGTATAGCCTCACGACAAATTGTCTGGTTATGATGGCCAAATTTATGGCACCTTGAACACTTCAAAACCTTCTCACCTCATCACTGGACAAAATACGACGTTTTTTGGGCCTTCCAGGTAACCGTCCCACTAATGGTGGAAGAATTTCAATAGCTACCTCAGATGCAATTTGATCGACTAAAGAAGACTGAATAGGATATATGAGTAACTCATAGCTTCTCCAATAATTTTCCTTCAAACAATAAGGATCGATCAAGTCTTTTAACGGCAAAGAATACTTTCCAATAACACATGCTGAATGAAGGCATGGAAAACCATTGCCTGCCATATTCGACACGAGTAAGTCCTTTTTCTGATGTTTACCGAAGCTGTTGGATCCACAATTACCTCAAAAATCATCTTCGAAGATTTATTCACTGAGAAAGTACGAGACTTTTTGAATAATTCATTCAAAGTGTTTGACATCCTAGGGCATAACAAGCCATTCCATTCATCCGCTTCTTTCCGACGATTGTTAAACCACTCCATTAATTTTGATGCGAATATGATCCACTATCTGAGTGATTGGAAGCTCCCTTGCGCTCAAAAGCCAAGCGTTAAAAAACTCCGCAGCATTAGTGGTCATCTCCCCATACCGACAATCGACAGAAAAACTTATCGTCCACCTATCATAAGGCATCAAAGAATCCAAGAACTCCGATGCTAACTTTCCTCCTTTCTTCTGAAATGTAGCAAATGAATGATAAAAATGAGTGATCATTGGTACTTTCGCACATGTGTCAAAGAGACCAATAATATAATCCTTGTAAGATGCTGGCATATTTGTTCCTCGGTATCTTGCTTTCAGATTATTTTTGAGGTGACGGAGACAATAACAGAGCGATGATCACGGAAAACGTCTGGGAATGCTTGCAAAAGCCCCAAATTACAATCACACATAGAATTAATCTTTCGATCAACTGTAATTATTTATCGTATCTCCATAAGAAACCAACGCCAACTAACATACGTCTTCTTATCAACAATAGAAAAACCCAAAGGAAAAAGTCCTGTGAAAAAAAAAATGAACCCAGATAAGAAATTTAAATAGAGCGCCTGGTATAGAACACAGAGCGCCTAGTATATATGCAACAAAAATGAAACATGTATTAAAATACATACCCCTATTAGCATCCTTCCTTGTTGCAGCTAGTATGACTTCACTGAAATCGCCTTTATGAATATGCCATCAAGGAAAAGCAGCGGCCTACAATAATTGAATCATGCAATGGAAGCATAGAATACAACAAAGAGTCTCGAAAAAAGTTTAGTACCATCAGCCAACTCCAAGGTAATCCGACTTCCCGGATTAGTAACCAGCAGAGTTTCAACATACGGCTTTAGTTTCACAAAGGACTCAGTGCAATCTCCACCAACCATCATCTTCGCCTTTTGAAGGACATTCCACGATTTCTTATATGATAAATCCAGCCCATAATTCGATTGAAAATGATTCCAGACCTGGTTGCTATCAAGATGAAGATCATGACGTATCATGTCCGAAACAGCCTGTGCAAGCCACTTGGACTTAATACCCTTAACCGATGAATCGGAAAAAACAAATCTGTCGACATATATGAGTGTTATTCATCTTTTTGACGTAAAAGAATTTATTATAAGGACACAACGAAGTCATAACAAACCATTCACAACCATCCTCTTTCAAGAAACAAATTGCATGAACCCTCTCCTTCTCATTCCTCTTCAAGGTATATTTAAATCCGAACTCAGTCGCATATAACACAAGATATTTTCTAAACTGCTCAACACCACCAGGGAAACCCTGCCCAACATGCTGAATAAGACTAACCCAATGCGATGAACACAGAGATGGTTACACACTGGTCGAAGGACCGCTTTCCAAAAAAAGCAATGATTCAGCAACAACATTTTCACCAAAATCATGAGCATAACCATCTTGGTCAACAAAAACATCAGACACCAACGAATATGAGCCTACAAAGGAAGTTTTGTTTCTATTTTCAATAATTGACGCTCTGTCCCACATAACTAACGCTCTATCCCACATAACTGACGCTGTGTCCCATATAATTGGCGCTCTGTTTCCAACAACTGGTGCTCTGTCCCACACAACTGACGCTCTATTTGACTTACACATTTCGAAAACTGATTGCATGATCTAAAACTCTTTTGATTGCTTCTACATTCAACAATAACATTAACAGAACGCAAAAAAAGCAACTCAAGACCTCAAACATTTTTATGAAATCCTCTTGATCTCCAAGCATACAACGATCGTAATCCGGGATCGAATAAAAAAAGTTCAATTCAATGTCTTCAGAAATCTGAAACCGATCTCGTATCTTTAGAACAAATTGATCAAAACCTCCATCTCGATCACATATAAAAGAATAGGAAACCAAACCGAACCTGCATATAAAAATCAATTTGTTATCCATCACCAGAACTAGATCTGCTGTCAATCCAAAACGAAACTTCTTCGATTGATTTCGTTGATGCGAAATCCAAAGAATTCGGTGATGGAAAAGAATTTGCAATCGCATAGTGAAAAACAGAAAAGGGTTGCGAAACCGATAATGAGACAATTTGAATTAGTTTTTTGGACAATTTTAAAAATTATATGTTTTGAGGAATAAGATTTCGTGTGGTTGTTTTTGAAATTAATTTCCCAAAATTGTAGGTTTGAGTAATTTTCTGTAATATAAAAAGTATAGGTGTTTTCATAATTTGTAGAATTTTTTTTCAAAAATAAAAGCATTGCAGGACATCTAAATTAAGAAAATGTTATTCCCTCCGTCGCAACAGAATTGTCAACAGTGGACATGATGATTTATGTGTATGTTGATTCTTAGTATAAAGATTAAATTGACCTTTAATTTTTATGAGTGAGAGAAGTGGAAAAAAATAGTAGGATGAATTGATTTAATATAATTTTTTTATATATTTTTATAATTTTTTTTAAATATGATAATATTATAATTTAATTGAAATGATGTAATTCTGAAAAGTGTAACAATTTTATTCCTAGGACGGAAGAAGTGTGTATCTTGTGGGACGAAGATGGTATGTCGCATAGGTATTTAACTTTTATGTAATTATCAAAACACAGTTCACAATCACATAAAAGATGATTGGTTCATTGGCGGTACCCCATGCGCGTAATCCTCCAGAAATTACCAGACAATTTCCCCTATCTAGGTCACGCGCCACATCACGTGCCGTCTCCCATCATCATTTTCCTCTCCCCACAAACAAAACCAATAAGAAAATCAAAACCCCCAAAAGGGGCCTACTCCTCTGTACAAGCGGTCCACCATTTCCCCCAACACCCTCCACAAATTCCAATCTCATCCGTTCCCCATTTCCCAACACACCACACGTACGGCTGAGATTCATCCATGTCATAGCCTACTACTGGGATTCGAACACACCCTATCCCTGCCGCAACCCCCTCCCCACACCACCAACAACAAGAAACCAATAAATATCTAATCTTTTTATAAACAAATATTCTCTCCCTCTATAATATAACAACATTTATTTATTTAATTTATTTTAAAATATGTATAATATTTTATATTTAATAATTTTTTTGTGTGAAAAAATATTAAAAGAATCATTATATATATATATTATTTATTATAATTATAATTATAATTATAATTATAATTTATAAATTCGTTATCGTAAAAAATTTTTTTTTTATCAAATTTTATTTAAATTTAATATATATATAAATCCATCCGATTAAATTATTATCCATATTTTAAACGAAGCGAGTATGATGTAATATTTTAAAACGGTTTAATTATTTTTTCATAAAAAACATCATTAATTATTTTTATTTATTACAAAGGGGGAGAGAAAATCAACGCACAAGAAAGGGACAGCCAAGAGGAGAAGCAACTGTGTATAAATATTCGGCATTCGAACTCCTCGGCTGAGCTATCATCATCAATCAACGACGAGAGCGATGAAGAGGAAATGAGCCACGAGGTGAGCGATCTTCTCTATTTGAATTGTTATGGAGTATGTGCTACTTGAAGAAATTGATGCGATTTTTTCTCATCGATTGATTGTTTGGAATAGATTAGGCGCTGCGTGTAGTTTGTTGTTTGATTGATGAGATGATTGAATGATTGATTGGTGGTGGAAGTTGTGTGGTTTAGGGTTAGGGTTTGGATTAGGGTTGGAATGATGATTTTGGTTGTGGCTTGGAGTTTGATTAAGCGAAGGTTGTGGTTTTTTGTTCGATTTTGTGTGTTTGTAGAAGGATTAGGGTAAGGGTTTAGGATTAGGGTTTTTGTGTGTTCGATCAACGTCATCCTTATTGCCCATCGCAACCTTCCCAGTCCCCTTCGCATCTTTCCCAACCCCCTTTACCAACATCTCATCGCCTTCCTCAGACTGATTCCAAAGACGATCACGGCCCATCGACAAAACCTAGAGGAAGATCGCTACTGGAAGAATCACTGCCGGCAGCATGAGGGAACCCTCACTTCCTTTGCTTTTCTAACCTTTTCTTTTTCCAAACCTGGTAAGTTTTCTTTCAGATGGAAAGGCTAGAAACTGGCTTTTCAGTTCAACCCCCTTCGAAAATGAAGAAGAATTGGAGCAATGTCAATCTGACTACTAGCAGGGCATACTCATCTCAGAGCTCATTTTCTAGTGAAGTTACTTCTGGCCATTCAGTTGCCAAAAACTTGGAGCATACTCCATTGGATTACCATGGTGATGTTACCTCTTGTATTATCGAAGGGAGTGGTCCCGACAGGATAGTTGGAGATTTTGTTGACGAAGCTGATAAGAAGACTTTATCATGTAGTTCAGCATCTGTTGATAGTTCCTTTCCTGTCATGGATATTCAATCCGCTAATATGTTCCAAGGCAGTGGCCAATGTATGGTCAAAGAAAGCAAAATCTGTTCCACCCCACCTCCTATATATTCCAATGAGGCAATGGAGCTGGCTGAAGAGCTCCCAGAAAGATCAGACCCGTCAGAGACTTCTTCTTATAGAACTGGGCAGCCTGGTTCATTATCAATAAAGGTAGTCATGCAGCATCAAGAACTTGTTTGGTTGTCGCTTATTATTGTGAATGTTTTGATGTCACCCCATTCTTTCTCATATCAGAGTGAACATGCTAATTTCATCATGGAAGAAGTAGATGCACCGTTAGCTGGGCCTATAGATGGTCAGAAGAGTGATTTACGTACCTCTGTGCATTCTGTTGGAACCTCGATGGAGAAGAATGACACGAACCACTACGAGGCTGAAACATTAAAGAGTTCTAAAAACAGTGAGCATTCCGAGTTCATCCAGGCAAGCAAGGAGGATCATTGTTTGCCCTCCCAGGCTGTGGAGGATGATGATACCTCAGAAGAACTTGTAGATGTACGTGTCCTGTGACATTTCATCTATATCCTTTTAACTTCTCAATTTGGTTCTGTTTTAAAAACATCGACTTTAGAGGAATTATGGGAATCAAATTACAATTTGCTGATCATGCTCTGTTGGTTTCTTATTTCATTTCATAATGCTATTGTTACTCTTGTAATAAGAGGTTGGTTCAGTGCATGTTATGTATGTTTATTTCATTTCATTTTTTCTACTTTATTCTTTTATTCTTCTTGATTTGTCTATCGTCTTTTGGAACATGATGACTAACATTTCATTGTCTCAGTAGGTAAATTAATCATATGTAAGCTATCATTGAAGGTATTTTGTTAATGACATGATACTATGTTCTTCAGGTGCGAATATGTGATATCTGTGGTGATGTCGGTAGGGAAGATTTGCTTGCTGTTTGTAGCAGGTGTGGTGATGGAGCTGAGCATATGTAAGATCTTGTCTGCACGATCATTTCTCCTAGCTTTACTCTTCATGTAATGTAGGCAGGTCATGATGAGAATAAATGTTTTCATTTGCTGAGATGAATGTTCATATTTTCTGTTTTTAATGTTCCTATTTTCTTATTGCTAGTTATTGCATGCGCATCAAGTTGGATAAGCCTCCTGAAGGTAATTGGATGTGTGAAGAGTGCGTGACATCTGAAGAACAAATGCAAAGTGGAGCTACTGCTGGAAAATCTGCTGGGTCGACAAAAGTATCACCTTTTGGTAAAGAGGAATCAGGTTCAGGGGAAATGGGCCTCGCTATCAAGGACTCTGGCAGTAGAAAACAGCCTTCAACTAAGAGATCTGGCTCTAATTTACAGGATTTATCTGTTAAAAGAAGATTTTTCCATCGCAGTCTATCTACTAATATGACGAAACGGGATTTGCAGGAAACTGCTGCTTTAAAGAAATTTAACAACAGGGAATGTCCTCCTTTGTCAGCTCTAGTTTCTGAAAAGTCCGGCGAAGAGGGGAGGAAAGTCCCCCATTTGTCTAACAAATTTTTACATGATGGACTATCAGTTTCTGGTCGTAAGTTTTCTTTCTTAAAGCTCCTCGTGCTGTTCCTCGACTTCTTGCCTTTTCTCCTTTTTTCGCTTTTATTGTCTAGATTCTCTTGACGAGACGTTTGGTTTGGCAGGGCCTTCTTTGAAAAGGAGCTACACAATGACTGCCAACGCTTCATTGCCAACCTCTCCTAGAAGTGGCCTTGGTATTGCCAGGATTGAAGGAAAGAAACGAACTGCACTCCTTGGAAACATGACGTTTAAGCGAGAGATAATGCCAAAAGCAAGTGCCAATGGGAAGAAGATGACTGGGGTTGAAACTAGGAAAGTTCTGGGTACGGCAGGTTGTGTTGATCATAAGGCTTCAAATCCTGGACATATATCAGGTTTATTTCATGAAATGTTCTTTTTGTCGAAGTTTATCTTGATCTGTTTGAATATAATGCTGAACATTTGTTTTCTCATTAGCAGCTGTAGCCTCCAGACATTCAACGCCATCTCCTGGTAGAGGAAATGGACCTGTTGGTACTGTTGGTTCTTCGGGCGCAGTAAAAGCGAAGAAATCATGCAATGATATATTGACAGCTGCCAATAGTCGCTTGAAGAAAGCTGACAATGTTTGCATGGAGACTACACGACCAGTGGAAAGGATGCGTCCTTCCGTGGATATCCCATCATCTGTTTATCCAGAACCTGACCACATATGGAGGTGATTCTTCAATCAACTCGTGTATTAGATATTTCTTATTCTTCACCCTTCATGTATTGGTGCAATTATAGTTTGTGATGAAGACATTTGATAAGGAAATTCTTTTAATCTATGCAGAGGCGTATTCAAGTGTGAGAAAGGTGGGAAAGTTCCTAGATATTGTGATGGCATTCAAGCACACCTGTCGTCATGTGCCTCACCAAAGGTTACTGAAGTGGTGCTCAAGTTTCCTCTGGAAATCCATTTATCAGACGTACCTCGTGTGGATGCTTGGCCGATTCAGTTACAAAAAAATGGTGCCTCAGATGACCATATTGCCTTGTACTTTTTCGCTGAAGATCATTACAGGTTCGTGTTATGCATCATTCGGAAAGTCAGCCTCTCTTTTTGTTTCATACTTTCATGAGTTGACTATTCTGCATGTTATGCAGCTATCATCGATCGTATGCGGGATTGTTGGAATGCATGATTTTCAATGACTTGGCCCTAGTTGCAGATTTGGATGGCGTTGAGCTCCTTATATTTCCATCGAGTGTGCTTCCTCAGAGTTGCCAGCGTAAGAACTGACTCTTATGTTTTTGTGACACTTTCGTCGGGATTAATCATATCATTACTCTTGATTTCTATGGATTCTGATTGACTACTAACATGGAATATGTTATCATGATATTCTTGTATCAAACAAGAAAATGAAGAGAGGGACAAAACTCCTAGTTTACGTTGAGAACACCTCTAGATGATGAGAAAAAATCACAAGAAAGGTGACGACAAAGTTTCAGTTCTCTAACACGGAAATTTCTCAGTTCCTGAGACAATCTGAATTGCTGATGCACTTGATCTGACACCATCTACCAATCAATGGTTTTTATTTTTAATCTGTAGAGACTTGGGCGGATCACTGGAGCCTTCGTTATGTTTATAGCAGGCCACCACCTGTTGTGCTGATGTCAGAAATTGGGATTTTAATGTTTCTACGCTCATAAACCAACCATAAGCAAGACCTAAGCCTTAGGCCAAAACCAAATTCTATAGAATCCTTGAGTTGCATTTGTTTCATTCAGTTTGTGCAAAATAAATACCTCTTCACATATAATACTCATTTCTTTACTGCAATGATTACAGGGTGGAATAACTTATTATACCTCTGGGGTGTATTCAGAGGAAAAGTAAGGAGCCAATCTTATGTTCCAGTATCCAGTTGTGCTAAAACAGATATTATCTCCAACTTGAATGCTGAAGCAACACAAAATTATTCTTCCTCGCTGAAACCATTAATGGGCGGGACTTTATCTTGCTGTGGTGCGCTTCACCAACCAATACAGGTCACAGGCTCAGCATCTGCAGATATAGTGGCTTCTGCAAGTACAAGCCGTGAACTTGGTGTATCTCAAGCACAGGAGCTGGCATTTTCAGCAAAAGTCGATGGTTCTATCACAACTGCTGCTGAGGTACTATTGCCAAGTAACTCCGTCAAACTACTACAGATTTTGGGAAACATGGAACCAAGTGAAAACCTGCAGGTTATATTTTTTTTATCCTGTTTACTCTTTTCTTACTGCTGGAATACTCCTATCCCCCTTTTTTGCCTGTTGTGCCCTTGCTCTTCTCTTTGTATCTGTTGCTGACTACCTCTACCAGCGGATGGTAGAAGATTCGCAATAAAATTTGTATCTTGGCCCTGCCCCTCATGCGAAACCCGCATATGGGCTTTAAGTGTGGACAATACGGTGCCCAACACAAACGTGCCCAACACAAACCATGTGTCAAACAAACACTACATACAAACATAATAGCAAATGGGATGAGCAGGGTTCGAACCAATGACCTACCTGCTTTGTACTTTGTTGTTAACTAACTGCATAAAAACTCCAAACTAATGGTAAATGATCCACTGTAACTTTTGTATCTTAACCATATCTACCAGGTTGTTTGCCTTTTGAGTCTGCGCTTTTTGTGGTTTTGCTTTGTGCTATGCATTTTGGGGACCATTCAGCTTGTTGCCGAGGAATGTTTCCCCTCGAGATAGATAATTCATATTATTTAGTTTTTGGCATGGTTTAGAGCTTATTGTGGTTCCTCGTGGTTTAAGTCTGTTACTCAGCTCATCCAAGATTAGTTTCCAGATGCTTAAAGAGAGGTGCTTCGAGTTGATGGATATATTCTGCGAACCACTAGCAATTTCTTAGCCAAGCTTGGGGCAAAGTGGTATCAATAAGATGCATGATACATACTGCAGTTAGTTTATGCCTCTTTTCTTCCTCTACATTTTGGGATATTTCTAATTGTTCTGTTCCATGTTAGGATGAAACATGTTTCGCAGTTGACAAGTGTTCATCACTTTTATTTTCCATGGTTGTACCATATCTTGTTGCGTATTTCTTTCTCTGACAAAATGCCTAGCACTTCGGAACATTTCTGATGTTGGTTGCATCACGGTAGGGAGGATTGCCAACTATGCGTGTTATTTGTGGTGGTTAGTTACCTAGCTGTAGAATTCATGGGCAAGATTGAGCATCTACAATGTTCAATTAGCTGATCATTATTCTATTTCCTTGATGCAGAGAGAAGATGAATGTCGAACGAAGTCTCATACTGGTAGAGATCTTGTATGCGGTACCACCCCCTTGGACCGATCAAATGTAGGTGAATGCAGTCAGAATGGTAACCTTTCTACTGAGAACTTGTCGAGTCAAAGTGGCCATGTCGATGATCCCCATGGCGAACTTGACCCTATGATGATTAATCCTTCTTCCATTGAGAGGACTGGCGGAGTGAACAGATCCATGATAAGTTTTATACCATTGGTTTCTGATCCATCTCTTACCGATTCCATTGATCCATTCAATTCTGGCGAGGGGCAGACAGATCCAATGAACCTTGAGCTTTCTTTAGGAAGCATGACAAAACCCATGAAGCGTGGCAAACTGATTTCATTTTTTGCTGCCTCAAATGGAGATGATTTCCGTTTCCGGCAACATGATGTTGATGTCAATCTTTCCCTGCGATGAAGTGACTGCTGGACAGAAAGCGATGCTGTAGTTCTTTTGAAATGCTGAGCGCCCTAATAAGAGGTTGGTGTAGATAATTCGTGGTCGGTTTCCTTTGGCTATAGAGATTTAGGCTTTAGCTGCAAAGAGGACCAGAGTGTAAATATTGGAGTCCCTATGGTATATACAGTGTATGATCAAGAACCTTGAGTTATATTGTCAGATTGTGTCCGGTTTACAAGAACCTTCAGTTATCTTGTCAGATTGTGTTCGGTTTACAAGAGAACTGAGACGCTTTTTGATCTTCTATAAATGTCAATTTCTGATGTTGAAAGGCATGGTACATTATTGTTATTACCAGAGTATCGGATAACAAAAGATAGTGCAGGAACTTATTTGCCTTCTTTTGCTTGCCGTGTCTATGCTGTCTCTGTTTTTTGAGAAGGGATGTTCTTTCATCGGTTCTGCTGGGGTGAACATATAGAACATAAACTTTAGTGATAACTGACTTAGAAATTGGGGAATGGTTTCGAGAATTCAGCTTCGTTCAACAAACTAAGCGGCAGGTGTCTAAAGCGATGCTGGTTTTTGAGTGTGCGTCATGTCCGTAAACACTCGAACAGCCCTGTAGCTCTACTGCCTCGGCCACTGCAGACGACTGAGCTCTGAGAACCAATTTTAGGATTTCGCAGGCAAACAAATAGCAAATGATCCTATGCTCAAAGGGTTGTGAGCAGAATATGAATGAAACTCATTAAGACGGAACAAAGACGAACCTCTCCAACAGAACTTATAATAGAAAGTACTAATATTAATCCCAAAAATTTAGGGAAGCGCATGTTTTTCTCAAGAATTCCAACTCAGACAACAAAAAAACCTAACCATTAACCCCTCTCTTTCAACTATCGTTTGCTGCGCGATCAGATATTCTGTCATTTTTGCTGAAGTTCAAACCTATGTGCATGAAGAATTCTCGATGCCATTGTCATCCAGCCTAAACAGATAACAGCCTAAACGTCCTGGCATTGTTCCTTCTCGTCTTTCCTCAAATCTCCCTGCAATTGTCTCTACAACATCATAGGCATACGAGAAATTATCAAATAGGAAAAAGGTGATCAAAATGGGCGGCTGTAGCAGTTGCGCCATCTGTTTCATAAACACCTTATGCCTCCTCCTCTCCGTACCATTCCTTCTCGCCGGACACCTCATGAAGCTTGCTGCGGACTCTCCTTGCGACCCTGTCATCTATAAACCTCTCCTTCTCATAGGGATCTTGTTATTTGTCATCTCCTGCTTAGGGATCCTAGGCTCTTGTTGTGGCTGCAGGATCTTCTTGTGGGCCTATTTATTTCTTATCTCTGTGATGATCATCGCCGTGTTTTTCACCATTGTGTTCGGGGCCTCGGTTATGAAGGGAAAGCCAGGGGTTGACGTCCCAGGAACTGCGCACAAGGAGTACAGCCTAACGGATTCTTCATCCTGGATGAATAAGTTCGTGGATAACCAGCATTGGGTGGATGTAAGGAGCTGCATTATCAAGCATGATGCTTGTGGCAAGTTTTATGCCATCAGATTCGTTGCTGATATCGCGACTTTGAACCAAACTAAACTGACTCCGATCGAGGTACCTTTAATCTTTGTGACTATATATATGCATTGTTCCTTGGTCCTTACATTTATTCTGAAATAGACAATGCTAATGGTTTGTCATGTAACTCAGTCTGGATGCTGTAAGCCGCCTACACATTGTGGATTCGTTCCTCAGAATTCGATGAATTGGAAGAACCCAGGCGAGGGGATCTCTTCGCAGGATCCAGATTGCAAGTTATGGAGCAACAATGGCGACGAGCTCTGTTACAATTGTGGTTCGTGCAAGGCGGGTTATCTAGCGATTTTTCTCAAGTATTGGAGAAAGACACAAGCTGTCAACATTGTCCTCCTTATCATCCTAATCTTCGTTTTTGTGATTGGCTGTTGTGCTCTGTTGTAGTAATGTATTTAATACAATAATATGTCCCTCATTTAATCATCATCATATATAAAAGCAACTCCAATTATAGGTACAAATGAGATGCTTTAGTCAATAGCAAAGACCTCTAAAAGTTCATTTCGGTGTTTTCAATTGTTCAGTTTTGCTAAATAGTATGCTTAATTGACATAAAAAAAAAATGGCTTTGCAATTTTTGTCTTCTCATCTTGATGATGTACCATTGTCACGAAATATTAATTGTAATACAAGCCATATAATTTCATCCGATAGGAAGAAAATTAGATAGCTGTGTTGTTATTTAGCAACAGAACTCCATAAAAAAACTTCTGAAGTGAGTATAAATGATATTTCATTGATTTCAAAATATAGGAAACAATTTGACTGGATATTCGTATCTATATTTATGTTGAATTTTTTTACTATTTTACTATAATACCATTTAAATTTTTAGAGTCAATGAGATTTATTATAACAGTTGAGATTTGATAGAAGAATCATTAAAGTGTACTCTTATCATTTATGTAGTTTTTTTATTTTGAGACATTTCGAATAAAAAAATGTTAATATATTTTGCAATGAAGATAGTATTGTTTTTGTTCCATATTAAGTTACTCTTTGAGCGGTGAGTTGAATCTTTTCTGACTTACTCCTATTCTTACATTATTTCGGCATAAAGAGTCTATCTTTTTATATCCTTATGTGTCAAATTCCTAATCTCAAAGTTAAGGATTGAGTTGCTTATGGTTGAGTTAATTCTTCTTGACATGACAGAATGTTTTAGTAGTTTATGAGAAATTTTAAGTGAAAATTTTCCAAATAAGGTTAATTAATTTACAACAAAAAAAAGATTATTAAAAAATCTAAATAATTTCAGATATGAAAACTTTCCAATTATTTTGAAATGACCTAAATAAAACATAAGTTTCATTGATTATATGATAGAGAGGTAGTATGTATTATGATATCGAGAGAGTACTAATTCATATGTCCAATGAAAAACGCAACATTTCAAAAAGTGACATTATTTAAGTATGTATGTTGATTTTTTTTTCTAATATCAAATAATGTCCGATTCTTTTAGAGAATTTTACCAAAAAATACAAAAAAAATGTCAAAATAATACAACCCGAAAAAAATTCTTCCGCCATACAATTCCAATAACCATCACTACCACCAACCACCCACATCACCCATCCTCACCATAACCATCGCCGCCACCACCACCACTCTTCTTCCATACATCAAGTCACAACTCTTCTTTTTTCTCTTCCACCACAAGTGCCACCACCCACCCACATCACCCATCCTTACCATAATCACATCGATAACAGCCAATTTTACGTCATTGTTGATCATCGATTCCATGGATAGAGTTGACTTAGATTTCGTCGACCATTAATGAAAACTTGAATTTCATACTCTTTTCTCTTCTCTCTATATCTCAGGTTTCAATCAAGATCAAAGTTATTGATTTTGTATTAAAGAAATTGAAGGCGTTTCGTTTTGAAAATACACATACGCTCTTTATAAAATATACAGACGCACTGTTTGAAAATACAAAGACGTTCTGTTTTGAAAATACACAGATGCACTGTTTGAAAAATATAAAGACGTTCTATTTTGAAAATACAAAGATGTTTTATTTGAAAATACAAAAATGCTCTGTTTTGAAAATACAAAGGCGTTCTTTTTGGATATAAAGGTGCTCTTTTTTGGAATAGAAAAGATGCACTGTTTGAAATAATACATGCGCACTATTTGGAATAATACATACGCACTATTTGGAATAATACAATGTGTCTGAAAATGCTTTGCCTCATAATCGGATCACAATCTAATTCCAAACAGATCAAATCCCGAACCAATGGACGACCCAACTACGAATCATCATCTCACCGAGAAGGAACAAGAGGACGTCCATCGATTTTTAACTGAACTCGTTGACGACATCTTGATCTGATCAGTCAATCCATGATCATCTAGAATATCATCCATCCCCTTCAAACATCGATCACGAAACAACAACAACGAGGGAGGGAGAGATAGGGGAGGGAGGCGACAACGATGGCGGTGAGGATATGTGAGTGCGATGATGAGTGGAGGAAGAGGAGGAGGAGAAAGAGATGGTGGTGAGGGCTTGTATGTTTTGAAAACAGTTTTTAAAAAATTATATATTAGGATAATTTTTTGATTTTTTTATAACTACCGTCATAACTCACATGAAAATAACCAATTTATATTATGATGATTAATGTTACACGACAAAATTTATAAATCAATGTTTCTTCATTTCGTTGCATTTATTGAAACTCTCATATATATCTAACTTTGTGTATTTTATGGGTCGTGAGTACTCTTTTACCAAAATTTTACTATGCTTATGTCAAGATCCCTCGAACACAATAAACTCCAATGTCAACTTCTGATAAGCATTTCTCTTCAATTTCCAAAACTGTCCCAATCTAGCGTCCCACTTAACCCAACCCCTTCTCTCGTCATCATCTTCATCATCATCTAACTTTCCCCATTCCACCACACCACCGACTCCCCTCTCTCTCGCGCTCTCTCTCTCTCCCCTCAAACCCACAGCCATGGCCGAGCACCCCTCCAACTCATCGGACGATCCAGAAGCAACCATGTCATCAACTCCATCCCCATCAATCTCCACTCTCCCACCTCTCACCCCCTCCGAACTCGCCGCCCTCCGTCCCGCCCTCACCCATCACACCCACTCCATCTTCCCACACCAATGCACCTCAATCCTCGCACAACGAATCCACGCCCCGCGATCCACCGTCTGGTCCATCATCCGCCGCTTCGACAAGCCCCAAACCTACAAGCACTTCATCAAGTCCTGCTCCGTCTCCCCTGACTTCACCATCTCCGTCGGCTCCACAAGGGACGTGACCGTCATCTCGGGACTCCCGGCTGCGACCAGCACGGAGAGGCTGGATATATTGGATGATGGAAGGTACGTGTTCGGGTTCTCGATAATCGGAGGGGAACATCGGTTGAGTAATTACAGGTCCGTCACGACCGTGCACGAGATCGAAGAAGGCGTGGTGGTGGTGTTGGAGTCGTATGTTGTGGATGTGCCCGAGGGGAATTCTGTGGAGGATACCAGGTTGTTTGCTGATACTGTTGTGAAGCTCAATCTCCAGAAACTCGCTGCCGTCGCCGCCGCCATGGCCAGGGTTAACGGCGCCAGGGAATGAGATTCCGGCGAGGGGTATGGATCTGTGGATGGGGACAGTGAAAAGTACTTGTGGGGGTTTTTTTTTAATTGTGGATTTTGGGGCTTGGTTTTTTTAATTATTGTTTGTTGGTTTGTTTGTCTTGTAATGGAAGCTTTATGGGGAAAAAAGAAGCAAGTTGCTAAAATATGATTTGTTTTTTTTGGAACAGAAGTGCGTGCATTTGTTGTGCGCCTCTGATGAAAACCAACGAACGTTCTGTGATTTCACGGTCTTTTTTATCCCTTTGGAAGAATTTGAAACTTATTCATTTACGTATGTCGAACGGGACAAAGATTAGACATCCTTCTTTCCATATATTTTATAATATTTATTTATTTTTATTATGTCAAAATATTTGGAACGCTTTTTATTTTGAAAAATTTATAATTTAAATAAAATAAAATCAATTATATATTATTTAATACGTTCATAATAATCCTATTATTTTTAAAAAATATTTTTATTATGAAATGAAGAAAATATTCTTTATTCATCAAATTTTATAAAAATTTAATACGTATATAAATTTTTGTTTCTAAACAACGATCCCAAAAATTATGAGATGAAAGAGTTTTTTTTTTTTTTTTTTTTGACAAAGGGATCAGATTATATATGGGCGGACGTGGTTCGAATTAATTGTAGAAATGATTTATCATTCATATTCTTGTGGACAAAAATGGGAAGAACTTGAATAATTAAGTTCAAGATCAGGGAGCTTTGGATTCGATTCCTGTATCTTTGTCTTCTTTAACATTCATTTTGCTCGGCTGTGTGGTATGAATATTCGTGTGGTTGATATTGATCGTTCTTAAGTGGAATCGGCTCTACAGGGACCGCTAGCTCCACATCACTATAGAAGTCATTTGGGATTACTATTTGGGTACATGACATCTGCGTTATCATTCCATTTTGTACTCCCACGGATTGATATCATGTGAGTATATTATCTTTATTTTATAATTATTATAATATTTAGTATATAATGTTTGATCGTTTTGTAACACCGATCTTCTATCGTCATACGTGTCGGATCAAAATAATATAATCTTTTTGTGGCAGAAAGAATATTAAAATGTAATCGTTTTTTGTTGTTTCAAAATATACGTAATATTGTTTTATTTTCATATTTAAAATAAAATTTATATTTAATTAAATATATTATTCCATCATATTTCGTTAGCTTCTTTCATATTCTCACATATTAACATTTACTTCCACCATCATAAAAAAATAATAATGTATTAATCAAATTCAACTTTTATATAAAATTTCGTACCGAATCAAATTGTTTCGTATACTTTTTCGGTCCCAATTCAATTATTATAACACTTTTCTTATTGAACTGTCCTAATATATATGCAATACTTTTATTTTTTTCTTATTTGATAATCAATTTATATTAATATAATCAAACTATCATATTATTTTTTTTTCCTTTTCGTTCATTCTCTTTCTTAAATTTCACCTACAACTCATTATTATTAAAAATATTTTTTTTTAATTTCATAAAAATTTAATATACATATAAAATTATATATTAAATTAAATAATTATAAATAAATTGAAACGAAAAAAAAAAAATAAAACGAATGGAGTAAATTTTTGTTTTATGATCTTAAGGGATTGGTTTATTAGTAATTTACTGTTTCGACAGTCATATGGTCAGGCATACTACCGGAAAGGATCGGGAAGCAATCTTCTCGGTGAATCCTGCGTCTAGATGTTTATCTTCAACTTTCTATATATCGAAAATAAATACTCTGTATGTCCCATGGAATATATATATTTTTTATTTTATAATATATATAATATTTTTTTTGGATTGTATTAATTTATTTATAATTTTTTTGTCAATGTTTAATCTAAAAAAATCATATCAATCATATTTTGTTATAATATGTCCATTGTCTTCTCTCATAACAACCTCACTATCCTTAAAAAATATTTTTTCTTCATCAAATTCCATAAAAATTCAATATCCATATTTTTTTTTTCATGTTGGATCAAATGGTTGCAAATATTATGGGACTAAAGGAATAACATTTTGAATTTTGACATTTGACGAGAGTCATTTTATCATTAGACAATAAAAAATAAAATTTTTTTTAGTCTAAGTTATACTACACAATTAGAAATATCATTAGCATTTTACTAACACTTTATATAAAAAAAATCATTTGATCGTTCCGTAAAACAGATCAAGATTCATCTCGACATATATATGCACAGTTAATGAATACTTATAATGGTGCTTCGTGACCACATGAAGTAAAAATTCATGGATATTAGACACTAAATTCGATTTACATTTCAGCAACTTTGGTCTTTCTATTATCGATGAGACTGTCACCATGTCATTCGGGTTCACAAGTGCTACTACGATTGGGTAGGTAGGATGTTGCTGAACGAAATCCACTTGACTTCCACTGATAGATAGGATACATGATTTCTTGAACTCATCCTTGTAATCACTATATTCTACACCAAATACTTGTAATCCCAAATCCAACGTCATTCGTAATGTGTCAATTACGATTTTGTTAACGTAGAAAACAGTTACATGATCGAATGGTCGAGAAACGACGATATTTTAATGATGATCATATGGATGTGATGATATTGAGATTGTCGGACGATGACTAAGACCAAAAAAGAACAATAATAACAATCATAATCATTATATTGGGTGTGGAATATGAGATTGAGGGTCTATGTCTTGAACCCTCAAATATTTATAGATGGTATAAGATTGACCATCAAATCATAACTTTAGGTAATTTAATTAAGAAGATAATTAGGAAAGGGAAAAACTAATTTATGTCATGACACACTTAAAATTTAGGTATATATATATTAAAGATCAACGGTCAAGATTAAATGATTGTAATAGATATATTATGAGATTTGGACCAACTTGATGGCAGTGGACCTCTTAATTAATTGACTTTTATCTCAAGGTGCATCTCTTCTCTATGTTTTAATCTTGATCATTGATTTGTATTAGACATACCTAAGGTTGGGTGTGTCATGACATATATTCGTCAAGTCCATCTTTATAATTATAAATTGCCTCATATTTTTACAATAATAATTATAAAAATTGATATAATCATTATTTTTATCAGACTGTTTTTGACCGAGTTGCTTCAAGTCGCTCATGATGCCTATCTTGTTAACTTCCGAGTTGCATGGAACGAGGTGTGAACGATTTTGGGCCTTCTGACCGAGTTATCTTGAATCATTCATCTATCTGTAGTTCTCCTTCGGTCATCTATTTGAACTCGTGGCAGCGAGGTTGCTTGACTCGTGGCAGTGAGTTTGAAATTCAAGAGTAAAAATTCTTAGATTTAACAAGCCAAAAAGTCTTCATGTAGGGAAATAAAGATGTCCATGTAACGTCTTTATTCCGATGATTATTTTTCTAAATCTTCATAATTATAAATTATCTTATATCTTTACAATAACAATTAAAAGATTGATATAATCTTTATTTTTATGACCATCTGTACGTCCCCGAGTTTCTTTGGCCGAGTTGCTTCAAGTCGGTTGTGAAACTTGTCTTGCTAGCTTCCGAGTTACATGGGCTGAGGTACGAACGTTGTTTGGCCTTCTAATCGAGTTGTTGCGAATCATTCGTCTGTCCGTACTTTTCTTTCGGTCATCCGTTTGAACTTGCCTTGTAGGACTTGGTATGGCCTATGCGAGGTTGCTGTAGCGTTTGAACTCGCTGTAGCGAGTTAGGAATTCAAGAATAAGAATTCTTAGATTTAACTAGCCAAAATTAAAATCTTCATGTAGGGAAATAAAGATATTCTATGTAACATTCTTATTTCATGATTATTTTTCTAAATCTTCATAATTAAAAATTATCTTATATCTTTACGGTAATAATTATAAGATTGATATAATCTTTATTTTTATGACCATCAGTATGTCCCAGAACTTCTTTGGTCGAGTTGCTTCAAGTCGGTCATGAAGCTTGTCTTGTTAGCTTCCGAGTTGCATGGGTTGAGGTGTGAATGTTGTTTGGCCTTCTGACCGAGTTGTTGCGAATCATTCATGTACTTCTCCTTCGATCATACATTTTAATTTGCCTTGTGGGACTTGATATGGCCTGTGCGAGGTTGTTTGACTCGTGACAACGAGTTTGGAATTGAAGAGTAAAAATTTCTAGATTTAACAAGCAAAAAATCTTTTAACCTATTTACTGCCAACGAATCTGGGAAATTATTCACTGTCCTTGGGAATATGCATGATTACCATGATAACTTCACCTTTAATGACGATAGGCTGACATCATAATGCCCTTTTGATTTTATGGTCGGTGTGCTCGAGATTGCGCACGTGGAGTGATCTGGAGCTTCTATTTTTTCCTTAACTTTCAAAATGGACGTCTCCCCTTCTTTCTAGTTTTTTAACCCATTCCTTTGGTGATTTCACTTCTTTCTCCTCCCTTATATATGTGCTTTGCTTTTCACCATCTTTTTTCTTCTCTTTTCACTTTCTTTGGTTGTCGTTTCTCTCATCGAAACCGCTTCGACTATCTGTGATTCAAACTGTCATTCTCGCTTCACTTTCTCTCGTTTCACTCAGGTTTTTCTAGTTCTTTCTTCAACTATTCTTTGAAAAATATCTTATGAGGACTTTTTCTCTCATTCGACCTCCCAGAAGACTG